>PVJD01018448.1:0-14450 GCA_004026545.1 Mormoops blainvillei | reverse complement strand
CTGAGATAATGGAGGAAGTCATGGCTGGGGTATCTCCAGGGTGACATCATCATTCACACCTGAAGGTAGAGCCAGGTGGTTGAGCCCCTCTGCCCACTGATGGCTTCCATCCCACAGCAGCCCAAACGCACCCCACACTCCTCATCAGGTACGCCCCCAGCTCCTAATGTCGGGCCTTTTCCAGATGCCCCAAGTTGTCCCTGCGGGGGAGTCTTGCTACATTTACCCCTTATCAGAGCCCATCGTAGATGTGTCATGAGGAAGTAGCACAAAGCTGCTCACGGCAGTGCTTTCTGGCATCTTACCTCTCTGTTCTCTGAGCATGAGACAGAGAGAGAGATGCCAATGGCCCAGGTCCCCTTTGAGTGACTCAGAGACCCCCCAGAGCAGAGGCTGGGCTTCATCGGCTTAAACAACAAGAGCTTAATAAGAATCAGAAACACAAGAATGAATCAAAATGAGGGGAAGAATGTATGGCCCTGTACATTCCAATCAGGAGACCAAAGACTTAGAGCTTGAAAGGACTCACAGCATCATGAGGAGTCAGGGCAGGCAACTGGTCTCCCCAGGTCAGAGTTCTTTCCTCTGCACCTGCATGTTTCCCCTCTAAGGGCCACGGCCAGGCTGTGGCTGTCAGCGCCAGGACATGAGAGGAAGCAGGAGGGACAGGCATCTGAAGGATTCGTGTTTAGTCCCTACCTGGGTCACAGGACCTCCTCTTCTGTCCTAGGGTGGTAGCCATGGCTGGAGATCTGTCTTAGAAGCTGATTGGATGGGGTGGAGTCGAGGAGGGGAGAGTTGAGAGTTGAGAATGAGGTGTATGGAATGGGAGGACATGAGGGCAGGAAATTCCCCAATCAGACGGCTGCCCAGATCAAGAGCTGAGTCTGGGAATGTGGTGGAATTGACATAAAGTTTGGAGGGGTCCATGGCGCGTGGGTGTGGGGACAAAGGCAGTGGGAATGGTGACCAGGGTCAAAGGCTCAAGGATTGGATGAAGCTAGCTGCCATCTGGGGGCCAAAGTAGCGGAGGGGAAAGAGGAGAAGAGATGGCCGTCACTGGAAGAGAAAACGGCATAAAACTCTGGGCACTTAGGGAGGGAGAAATAGCGGTGCACTCTCATCTCCAGAAGACCACCTCTGTTCCTCACTTGCAGAAAAAGCCTCCTTTCCTTCACTGGTTGGTGAGAGGCCCCAGGACCCCAGCACAGCTCCCACCTTGTGTCGCTGATGGGGACGCCGGGCAGACTCACCTCCAGGGTCCAGGGATGCAGCTCCTGGTGTCAACAGCAGCAGCACCAAGAGTCCTGGGGCAGAAAGGTAGAGAGATGACAAAATGGGACAGAGTCATGTTCCAATATCAACCCCTGTCAGCACAGCCATTGTCCCCTTAGCAGGTGGCCCTGGCCCTGCGGCCCACGGCTTGCAGAAGCTCCCGAGGCTCCCACGCCAGACTGGGAATGGACAGATAAGCCTTTCCCCTCCACGTCCCAGGACTCCCTGAGGAGTCAGTCGCCAGCATACACAGTCCTCTCGGAACCTCAGATGTTCCAGGTAATGGGGTAAAAAGTGCACAGACCGCTGATGACAGGAACCTATCCTCGACACTCCGATATCTCCCAGGGCAGGGGCTACAGCTTAAAGGAGAAAGTCCTCAGACTGGTGTGCCTTTGCCTAGACCCAGGTTCTCCGTTCTCTCGCAATGGTAGAAATCTGCCTTGAGGTTTTCTCTTCCAGGGTCGCTGCTCCGGTTTAGTACCCAGTTCCAGAGTATACAAAGATAGCATAGGTATTGGAGTCACACAGCCTAAAGTTTGAGTCCTCAGATGACGATGAGCAGGAGTTTGAGCCCTGGAATCGAGACGGGGAGCTGACGAGCGTGAGGAGTGAGAACTGAGGCGCCTGCAGGTACAGCCACAATGTCCTGGGCAAGTGGCCTCTCTAGGGACAGCACCGAGGCTTCTCTGCCTCCTTCCAAATGAGCTCCTGGCCCCACTGTCACGCACTGAGGGTCAGCCTTTGCCCTTCGTCTCCCTGAGAAACGGGGCACTGAGCGGGTTTTGTGGTGTGAAAGCCGTGACAGACACAAAGGAATAAAATGTACCCTGCAGGCAATAAATGGACAACCTGTTGGAGCCTGCCATCCATTTATGTGAGCCATGAACCCCATGAAAACCTTCTCAGGTCTGTGCGTCTTTACAGAATTTCCTCCAAACGTGCCCAGCGTTCAAATAATAATGTTCAAAATTCAGATGATAAGAAATGTGGTTATTTTCCTAAAAACCAGGAGACGAATTACAACGAATGAAGGTTGTGTATAAAGAACACCCAGCTTACTAGGTAACATGTAAGCCTTAAAGGACATGACGACCAATTAGAATTCAGCTGGTCTCACTGATAGCGGTTTTTACTAATTCACTGTAATTGCCCTTTCAATCATCCCACGACTGACACAAAGCCTATAGGTTAAAGGATGATGTTTTCCTTAGCGCAGTAGAGCTTTCAGATAGTTTGGTTGTTTATTCTTCTGAAAAACATAATATAGGTTGTATGATAGTTAATTTTATGTTCCAGTTTGGCGAGACCAAAGCACCCAGGTAATTGCTTAAACCCTAGTGTAGATAGGTGTCCCTGTGAAGGGGTTTTTTTTTTCCTTCTTTCGGATGAGAGTAACAGTTAAATCAGTAGACTCTGAATAAAGCGTATCGCCCTCCATAATCTGGGTGGGTTTCAACCAGTCAGTGGAAAACCTTAAGAGAAAAAGATTGACCTCTCCTAAGGAAGCGGGAATTCTGCTTCCAGGCCGCCTTTGGACTTGAATTCAGCCTGAAGATCTTCCCTGGGCTCCAGCCCTGCCAGCCCTTCCTGCAGGTTTAAAGAACTGATATTTTAACATCCTGCCCCCACCCCCGGCCTCCAGTTTACTGGCTGTTTCTCTGGCGAACTGAACTAACACGGGGACTAAAATCGGAAGTCTCCGTTAATCCTCACTTTGCCCTAGGAATAACTTTTACTGACTTTTCCTTTGGGAGTTAATACAAATGAGCTAATACCCCTCTTAAAATTTCTTTCTTTTGTTTCTTGTGGGAAAACAAGCTAGATATGAGGAAGAACAGGGAACATTTGCAAACCGGACAGAGGGTTCCCAGAGAGCTTTAACTGCCCCTTCACTGTTGCGACCGTGCCTACCTGGCAGCAGCCTTAGACGTCCGCTTCGCATGGTGCAGACGCCGGCAAGTCCAGGCACGGAGGACGTCTGATCCGGGTCCGTGTGTTAAAAGCACTCCCTGTTTTAAGTATGTGTTGCACCCTAGAGGAGGTGGCTTAGGAAATCACTGGTCTGGGTGCTTCTTCCCCAGATCTGCCTAATAATTAACTTTTAAGAGACCCCACTTCTTCTTTTTAAGGAACTGCATAGTAGCAAATATTTGTACTGGAAGACTCCTTGAGGTTGATTTTAAATGTTTTTACATAGGAAGATGTGATACCGTGCCCTCCAAGACTTCCCCAAATGAAGAATCACTTTACTTCTCTTTATGCCCATATGAGGACTTTAGGTCAGAGCGAACAGAATTATCTATTTATTCCATTAACAGACTTTTTAAAGGAGGTATAATTGACCTACAACATTATATAGCTTTGGGGTATGACATGATGATTTGGTATTTGCATTTGGTATTTGGTATTTGATGATTTGCAATCAACACAGTAAATGTAGTGAATGTTCATCACCATATAGTTGTAAATATTATTTTTGTAATGAGAACTTTTTAGATTACTCTGTTAGCAACTTTGAAATATGCAATAAAGTATTATTAACTGCAGTCACCGTGCTTTACACTATATCCCCATGATTCGTTTATTTTATAACTGGAAATTTGCCGTTTTTGACTCTCTTCATGCATTTCAACTCTCTACCCTGCCTCTGGCAACCACCAGTCTATTCTCTGTATCTGTGGGTTTGATTTTATTGTCTAGATTTCACATATAAATTAGATCATACTTTATATTTCTTGATCTATCTCACTTATTTCCCTGAGCATCTCAAGGTGCATCTGTCACAATGGCAAGTTTTCAGTTTTTTAATTGATGAATAATATTCCAATGTATATATACCACATTTAAAAAATCTATTCATCCATGGATGAACACTTAGATTGTTTCCACATCTGGCTATTATAAATAATGCTGCAATGAACAGTAGGGTGTATATATCTTTCTGAGCTAGCATTTTGATATTCTTCAGGTAATTACTGAGAAGTGGAATTGCTGGATGATATGACAACTTTATTTTTAATTTTTTTGGAACCTTCAAAATTTATTTTTAAGTTTTTATTTTGAAATGATATAGATTCACAGGGCATTGCAAAAATAATACTATGATGCCATGTTTCCTGTTTATCCAGTTTCCTGCAGAGGTTACATTTTTATGTAATGAGAGTCAAATATTTAAGCTAAAAAATTGATGTTGGTACAATGTGTGTGTTCAGTTTTATGACTTTTTTAAAAAGATTTTTAAAATTTATTTTTAGAGAGAGGGGAAGGGAGGGGGAGGGAGGGAAAGAAACATCAATGTGTGGTTGTTTTTCACGTGTCCCTTACTGGGGGCCTGGCCTGCAACCCAGGCACGTGTCCTGACTGGGAATCGAGCCAGAGACCCTTTGATTCGCAGGCCGGCACTCAATTCACTGAGCCACATCAGCCAGGGTTAGTTCTATGACATTTTATTATACGTGTTGACAGAAGGCCTGAATAGACACTTCTCCAAAGAGGACATACAGGTGGTCATCAGACAAATGAAAAGACGCTCAGCACCACTAATCATCAGAGAAATGCAAACTAAAGCCACAACGAGCTATCACCTCACACCTGTCAGAATGTCTGTTGTCAATAAATCAACAAACGAGTGTTGGTGAGGATGTGGAGAAGAGGGAATCCTTGTGCACTGTTGAGGGGATTGCAAATTGGTCCATCCACTATGGAAAACAGTAAGGAGTTTCCTCAAGAAATTAAAAATACAACTACCTTATGCTCAGAAAATTCACTTCTGGGTATTGATCTGGAAAACCCCCAAACACTAATTCAAAGAGATATATACACCCCTATGTTCATTGCAGTGTTATTTGCAATAACCAAGAAATGGAAGCAGCCTCAGTGCCCATCAAAAGACAACTGGGCAACGAACGCATGGCACATACACAATGGAATATAGCTCAGGCATAAAAACAGTGAAATTTGCTATGTCAACAACATGGGTGAACCTAGAGGGTTATTATGCCAGGTGAAATAAGTCAGACAGGGAAAGATAAGTACCATATGATTTCATTTATATGTGGAATCTAAAAAACAAAGTGAATGAACAAACAAAACAAACAGACTCATGGAGTCAGAGAACAGACTGATGGTTGAGGGAGGTGGGATTTAGAGACTGGGAGAAAAAGGTGAAGGGATTAAGAAGTACAAATTGGTAGTCTCAAACTAGTCATGGGGATATAAAGCATAGCTAAGGAAATAATAGTCAACAATGTTGTAAAAACTATGTATGGTGCCAGATGAGTACTAGGATTATCATGGTATCGCTTTGTAAATTATATATGAAGCGTGACCCCCCAAAAACCTGGAATTATATTCTGGAGGGCCGGCCCCTTGTAGTACAGGCTTCCCCTACTAGGTGAATGTTCTAGGAACCCATCTGCATCAGTGTACCGGCTGGCGTTGTTGTGAGAGGCTGCGTTCGGTCTCAGAGAATTTTTTTTGAAGACTCAACGCAACTGCCCATTTCATGATGGGTGATTTACGAGCTCACCTGCCCACACCATGTTGCGTGTTCAGCAGTTTTTGACCAAAACCAGCATGACCCCCATGCCCCACCCTCCCTATTTACCTGATCTCACCCTGAGAGACTTTTTTCTTTTTGTCCCTGGATGAAAAAAGTCCTCAAAAGGAAACATTTTGCCAATGTGGAAGAGGTGAAACAAAAAAGGGCAGAAGCACTAAAAGGTATCAAAATTGATGAGTTCAAAAACTGTTTGAGTAGTGGAAGAAATGTCTCCAGAGACTTATTGTATCAAATGGAGAGTACTTTGAAGGTGACTGAAGTTTGAACACGTGACAATAAATACACAATTTTTATAAGTAAATTCCGGGTTTTTTTGGGTCCCCCTTAGTAAATGTCTAATCACTACACTGTACATCTGAAACTAATATAAAATAATTTTAAATGTTAAAAGTAATTGAAAAATTAAAAAAAACCCCAGAAAGAAAAGAGTCAATAACTACATTACCAGAGAGGACAGACACTGAGGATGCCAGCAGTCAAAGAGTCTAGGTCCAGGGTGACTTGCACACCCTGTTCACTGCTTTGTTTCGGGCCACCCCGGACAGAGGGATGTTTGAACACCAGCCTCACTGCATGTCTGTGCTCACATGAATAGCGAACGGGGTGAATATGTCCATTATGGTTGTAATAAAGATGAAATTGATGGTGGTTTTGCCACAGATCTCATTTTTATTTTTTTTCTAGCTTTTCAATTATTTGCTGTATGGGTTTTCATTTAGTCTTGCCTAGGATATCGCCCGTCATTTTCTAATATTTTGATAACTTTGGTAGATTTTTAATATGTCTGGAACTTTTTATTAAATAATATTTTTAAATGGATAGACTGTTTTCCTGACACCATTTTGGGGACAGACTATATTGCCTTTCTTGGCTTCATATGTAAAGTTTCACGCATTAACTCAAAATGCCATTTCTATTACATATTATATTGCTATATATGATGTATTTTTTATTTTGTTTCATTGATCCATTTTTTTCTGTTCCTGAAACAATACTATACTTTTAAAATGCCATGTTTTTGCTTTTATAGATGGTATAAGGCAAATCTGTGTTTTATGTCATATAAATCCAAACCTGGACTTGGATAAGAAGAGACTTTAATTAGAAAGACTATTTTCATAGGGAGAATGCTCTGATCTCAGAAACCTGTGAGCATCTCAAAATCGTGTAGAAAAAGAGATTTCTTTTTAGTTGGTAAAGGTGGAAACAGCCAGAGATGAGCAGAATCTTAGGAGGGGAGGTTGGACAAATAGGGGAAATTATCGAAGGGTTGTGATGCAAATGGGCCTGTCAGTGGTCAGCTACTTCCCAACAGGAGTTGATGAAGGATGCGTTGACACATTTTTTGTGTGTGCTTGCTCAGACTTGGGGGTAAGCAGAGGGTAAGAAATAGACATTTGTGGTCTACGGTTGCATCACCCTGAACGCTCCCGATGTCATCTGATCTCGGAAGCTAAGCAGGGTCGGACCTGGTTAGTACTCGGATGCGAGAAAGAGGCATTTGTGAACACTTGATCACTTATTATTCTTCACAGCTGTGCTATCTCTTCTATTACATTTTTCTTCTACATGAACTTTATAGGTAGTTTACTAAGTTCCATGAAAAATGTCTTGGAACATTGATTCTGATTGCATTGACTGCGTAGATTCATTTGGAGTTAATAGCTTTCGTATAACATTAAGATTCTTCCACACCAGCAGTAAAATTCTTTCTTTAGGCAGGTAATGATTTTCCTTTTTTTTCATTTTAAAAAATTTAGTACTTTCTTTTTTTTACATTATCTTTTAGTCCCCTTGTACCCCTTTCCCTGAGCAATCACCACACTGTTGTCCATGTCCATGAGTCCTTTTTCCTTTTTGCTCAATCCCTCCGCCTTCTAACCTCCTCCCTGCCACTCCCTGCTACTCGCTGTCATCCTGCTCTCCATCTATGGGCCTGTCCCCATTTTCCTTGTTAGTTTAGTTTGTTCATTAGATTCCACTTATGAGTGGAACCATGTGGTATTTGTCTTTCTCTGACTGGCTTATTTCATTTAGCATAATGTTCTGCAGGTCCATCCATACTGTAGCAAAGAGTAAAATTTTCTTCTTTTTTATGGCCGAGTAGTATTTTCTGTTGTGTAAATGCCCCACAGTTGTTTTATCCACTCATCTATTGGTGGACACTTGGGCTGCTTCCGCATCTTGGAGATTGTAAATAATGCTGCAATGAACAGAGGGGTGCTTATGTTCTTTCAGATTAGTGTTTTGGGTTCATCCAGATATATTCACACAACTGGGATCGCTGGGCCAAAAGGCAGATACATTTTTAATGTTTTGAGGTATCTCCATACTGCTTTTACAGTGGCTGCACCAGTTTGCATTCCCAACAGTGCAAAAGGGTTCTGTTTTCTCTACATCTTCACCACCACTTGTTTGTTGATTTATTGACGACAGCCATCCTGAAAGGTGTGAGATAGTATTTCATTGTGGTTTTAATTTGCATTTCTCTGGTAATTAGTGACGTTGAACATCTTTTCACATGTCTATTGGCCATCTGCGTGTCCTCTTTGGAGAACTGTTTATTAAGGTCCTTTGTCCATTTTTAAATTGGGTTGTTTGGTTTTTTTTTGGTGTTGAGTTTTGAAAGTAGTTCATAAATTTTGGATATTAACACCTTATCAGATGTATCTGTGAATATGTTCTCCCATTCTGTGGGCTGTCTTTTTATTTGGTTGATGATGTCCTTTGCTGTGCAAAAACTTTTCAGTTTGATGTCGTCCCCTCTGTTTATTTTTTCTTTCGTTGCCCCTGCCTGGGGAGATATATCCGATAAAAAATTGCTATGAACAATGTTCCTAGGTATTTTATTCTTTTCGTAGCAATTATGAATGGGATTGTTTTATTGATTTTGCTTTCTGTTAGTTCATTGTTGACATATAAAAATGCCACTGATTTTTGGATATTAATTTTGTATCCTGCTACTTTGCTGAATTCATCGATAAGTTCTAGTAGTTTCTTGGTGGAATCTTTGGAGTTCTCTATGTACAGAATTATGTCATCTGTGAATAAAAACAGTTTTACTACTTCCTTTCCAATTTGAATGCTTTTTTTCTCTTCTCCTTGTCTGCTGTGGCTAGGACTTCCAGTACTATGTTGAATAAGAGAGGTGAAAGTGGGCATCCCTGTCTTATTCCTGATCTGAAGGTGAACATTGTAGTTTTTGCCCTCTGAGTATGATGTTGGCAGTGGGTTTGTCATATGTGGTCTTTATTATGTTAAGGTATGTTCCCTCTATTCCCACTTTGCTAAGAGTTTTTTAATCATAAATGGGTGCTAGATTTTAACAAATGTTTTTTCTGAATCTATTGATATGATCATGTGGTTTAAAAAATTTTTTAAATTTATTTTTAGAGAGGGGAAGGGAGGGAGAAAGCGAGGGAGAGAAACATCATGTGTGCTTACCCCTTGCATGACCCCATCTGGAGACCAGGCCCATAACCCAGGCATGTGCCCTGACTGGGAGTCAAACCAATGACCCTTTGGTTCACAGGCTGGCACTCAGTTCACTGAGCCGCACTAGCCGGGGCTGATCATGTGGTTTTTATCCTTCATTTTGTTTATGTGGTGAATCACATTTATGGACTTGCTAGTGAATCCCACTTGATCATGTTGTAGGATCTTGATGCATTGCTGTATTCAGTTTGCTAATATTCTGTTGAGGATTTTAGCATCTATGTTCATCAGAGATATTGGCCTACAATTTTCTTTCTTTGTAGTGTCTTTATCTGGCTTTGGAATATGGATAATGCTGGCCTGGTAAAAGGAGTTTGGGAGCCTTCCCTCCTCTTGAATTTTATGAAATAGTTTGAGAAGCTGATAATTTATGTAGTATTGTCCTTGAGAATTTTATGCATTTCTTATAGGAATGTTGCTAGGTATTGTTGAAGTTTTGTTTTAAAAATTAAAATGGGTTTCTTATTGCATTTTAAATTTGTTTTTTCCTTTGATAAAACACTACCGCCTTTTGTTTTGTAAAAATTTTTTTAAATAAGAAATTTGGTTTTTCTTTTTTTATTGGGATACATGGGTTAATAACATTATATAATTTTTAGTGTATAGCATGAAAATTTAATATCTGTATACACTAACATGTGCTCACTACCAACATTTTAGCTTTCATTCATCACCGTGTATTTGACCCTCTTTACCTGCTTTTGTTCTCTCCTCACCCTTTGACCTTTGGTGACTTCCCATTTGTTGTCTGTATCTATGAGTTTGTTTTTGTTTTAAAACCATTGTATTTTGAATGTTCATCTTTATGTAGACATCTTGCAGAACTCTCAGTATTTTCCAGTGAACTCTCTTAAGTTTTCTTGGTAAAAGCGGTCGAATAATGACTACTTTTTGTTACTTGTACCTTTTTTTTCTTTTTCATTGGGTTGGGTGGATATGGGAGGGGGAATAATGAATTGTGAGCCAATTTAGGTATCAATTTTGAGAGTTTTTGAAATGAATATTTAACACGCGGGGCCATGAGGTAGCCCCACAGTAAATCCTGCTTCACAACGAAAGGTAATGGCCCAGTGGTTATTTACCTGGTGATCCGTATGCAGGCGGAATTTCAAGAAGTGTTTCAGGCAGACCACAAATTAAGAATTGAAGTTGGAATGTATCAGAGCTCAGGCTTTGTATTTCAGTAACTGTATTCTTGCCTTCACTTTTTAAAAATTTAATTTATTGGGGTGACCTTGGGTAATAAAATTATATAGGTTCCAAGTGTATAATTCTAGAATACATCATCTATATATTGCATTGTGTTTTTACCACCCTAAGCCAGGTCTCCATCCGTTACCGTATGTTTGACCCCCTTTACCCTTCACTACCTCCCCCAGTGCCTCTTTCCCGCTGGTAAGCACCATACTGTTGTCTGTGTCTATGAGTTTTTGTCTGTTTATTTATATTGTTTGTTCATTTGTAGCTTTCAGTTTTAGATCCCACAGATGAGTGAAGTCATGTGGTTCTTGACTTTTTCTGACTGACTTATTTCACTTAGTACGATATTCCCAAGATCCATCCGTGTTGTCGAAGACGGCAGCATTCATCTTTTCCTATGGCTGAGTAGCATTGCATTGTATATATGTCCACGTCTTCTTTATCGAATCATTTATCGAAGAACACTTCAGTTATTCCCCTGTCTTGGCCACTGTGAAAAAAGCTGCCATGAACATAGGGGTCTATATATTTTCAGGCATAAATGTTTCAAAGTTTTTGGGTGATATCCGGAAGAGGGGTTCTGGGTCAAATGGTAACTGTAGTCTTGATTTTTTAGAAGCCTCCATACTGGTTTCCACAGTGGCTGTACTAATTTGCATTTTCACCAGCAACAAATGCAGATTCTTTTTTCTCCACGATCTTTCCAAGACTTGGCACTTGCCTGGTTGCTAACAGCCATTCTAACACATGCGAGGTGGTATCTCATCACGGTTTCGATTTGCGTTTCCCTAACAGCTGGTGAAGCTGAGCACCTTTTTGTGTGTCTGTTGGCCGTTTGTATGTCTTCCTGAGAGAAGTGTCTGCTCAGGTCCTCTGCCCAATTTTTAATTGCATTGTTTATTTTTGTTGTTGTTGAATTGTATGAGTTCTTTATATATTTTGGACATTAACCCCTTATCAGAGGCATTGTTTGAAATATCTTCTCCCATTCAGTTAGTTGCTTTTTCATTTTGTTGATGATTTCTTTTACTGTGCAGGTTTTTTTTCAGTTTGATATAGTCCCATTTAGCATTTGGGCATTTATTTCCCTTGCTTTTGAGGTGAAATTCATAAAATCCTCTCTAAGACCAAAGTCCGTAAGTTTAGCACCTATGTTTTCTTCTATGTAATTTATTGCTTCAGGTCTTGCCTTTAGGTCTTTGACCCACTTAGAGTTAAACTTTGTATGTGGTGACAAATAGCAGTCCACTTTCATTCTTCTGCATGTGGCTTTCCAATTTCCCCAGCACCACTTGTTGAAGAAACTTTCTTTTCTCCATTGTATATTTTTGGCTCAGTTGTCAAAAATTACTTCCTCATATACATGTGGGCTTATTTCTGGGGAACAGGACTGCCTTCACTTGAGTAGTGCCCATCATTAAAATAATGTTTTTAAAATTTATTCTTGATAACATGTAAAAACGAACACGTTATTGTTGTAAAAATATAATACTACAAATACAAAGCATGTGGCATGTGATTGACCCTCTTCTTAATACAGCCCCCCTTAAGTTGGCCTTCTCTACCATCACACAATTATAATTTGCTCTGATAGACATAGGATTTATATTTTCACTATGAGAGTTAAATAATAATATACCCTTGTAACCTTCAAAACGTTAATAAATATATTCTTTTAGAATTATAAAGTATTGTCCTAAAAACACCAAGCAAGTTGACTTCACTTTATATTGTACCTGGAGATTTTTCTGTGTCAAGATGAGCAGAAGTAATTCAGTCTTTGTGTCTGTGAGCCAGTGTTACATAACACTGAAATAACTTTTCTCTCACTGTTTTTTATCGATGATTCATTTGAGTGTTTCGTGTTTTTCCCTCTTACAGTGCTGCAGTGAACATATGGAGGTCAGTGTACTCCCTGAGCTGCTTACTTTAGAAGCTTTCATGAGCAGGGAAAACTTCCTGTAGTCTGATGGATAAAAAAGACTTTAGATTGGATTCAGCCCCATGCCGTTGATTCCTGGATGTTGGTGTCCTCAGAATCTGGAAATGGGAACGTGACGACTGGAGGAGCATGGCTTTCTGTACCAGGGAATCAGAGGTGGTGGATCTGCATTAAGTGGAATTGAAATTGCAGTATCTGGTATCCAAAAATCCAGAAACAAGAGTCAGGGAACAGGGCGGTGGCGGTGTCCAGGCCAAAAGGCTTTAGAACTAGAGGACACCAGTGATCTCTCTCTGTCTCTTTCTCTCTCTGTCTGTATCCACAGAGAGAGAGAGAGAAATGGTCACATGAGGACACGGGGAGAACGCAGTCATCTACAAGCCAAGAGCGAGCTCTCATCAGGAAACAGCCATGCCAGCCAGCACCTTGATCTTGGACTCCAACACTGTGAGAAATAAATTCCTGTTGCTTAAAGCTGCCCCATCTATACTGTTTTGTTCTGGCAGCCCTAGTAGACCAATACGCATGGCTGTGTAGAAAACAAAGAAAATGTAAAAAGTGTCGACAAGGAAAATCATAATTTTACCGTGTAGACAACTGGAAATTGTTTTGGGGGGTGTATGTTTTTCTCATCTTCTAAAACATATCAGAAATATTTTCCTCTATCAATAAATATGAATCAAAAACTAGTTTAAGTGTTGTTGAAAATAAGAACACCTTAGTTTTAGACTTGCCACGGTTTAGGGGTATTGGGTTAGCAAGATGGAGATCTTTGTTCTGATGGAATGTTTATGTATCTTTGTGGTAGCGAGAGCTACAGGGACCTACTTGGTCATATGACGTAGACTGAACACATATTGTGCCAACATCAGTTTCTTGGTTTAGATATTGGACTATTATTACATAGAAATGAAACCCTTTCAGGAAACTGGGTGAAGAGAACACAGGACCCCTTGGTACTGTTGTTGCAGCTTTCTGTGAATATGTATTTATGTCGAAATAAAAACTTAAAAATAAGGGAGCTTGTTAATAGAGAATAGATAAGGCTGTTCACTCTGCTCCAAGGTCCTTGTAGGAGCAAAAAGACCAGTAGAGTGGTTCTTCATGGTTGGAAGTTCTCTCTATATCAAACAGATATAAAAACCACCCTCAAGGAAACTTCAGTAAGAATATGAGTAATGCTATGCCTAGAGTTAAAAAAATAGAATTGTGAGTTTTAAAGAAGTTAGTCAGTGGAGGAAACAGAGGGAAGAAAGTATCTAGAGTAGCTGGTTCCTAAATCAACTAATCTAAGGCATGAGTCACATTTAAAACAGGAAGTCTTTTTTTTTCCTTTTCCTATGTTTTATTCTAGGAGTTGTATGTTTTCAACTTTTGCTTTTATTTTTTTAGATGAAAGGGCATTTAGATTTTATTTTATTTTATTTTATTTTATTTTATTTTATTTTATTTTATTTTATTTTTTATTGTTTTTCAAGTACAGTTGTCTCCATTGTCCCCCCAACACTCCCCCTCTCTTTGCCCATCCCCACCTCCCACCCTCAATACTAGCCCCCTTTGGCTTTGTCCGTGTGTCCTTTATCTGTGTTCCTTGATGACCCCTCCCCTTCTTTCCCACGTTATCCTCCTCCCCACTTCCCCCTCTCCCTTCCCCTCTGCTTACTGCCAGTTTGTTCTTTATTTGAATGTCTCTGGTAGCCCTAGTAGACCAATACATATATTTTATATTTTGTAATTATAATATATTTATAATTAAAATATATTATATTTTGCTTGCTTGTTTGTTTTGTTAATTAGGTTCCACTTATAGGTGAGATCATATGGTGTTTGTCTTTCACCACCTGGCTTATTTCACTTAGCATAAGGCTCTCCAGTTCCATCCATGCTGTCACGAAGGGTAGGAGCTCCTTTCTTTCTGCTGCGTAGTATTCCATTGTGTAAATGTACCAGTTTTGATCCACTCATTTACTGATG
>PVJD01018447.1:0-14430 GCA_004026545.1 Mormoops blainvillei | reverse complement strand
GACTGAGGTGTAAGTGTCCTTTGTACAGTGTTTCTTGTATCTTGTATCTTCTTCAATAAATGTCTCTGTTTTTCATATTACATGACTGGGTACCTTCTGGACAGACCTCATATGTGTACCATCACTTTTTTATCCATTCATCTATTGATGGACACTGGGTTGCTTCCATAGCTTGGCTATTGTAAATAATGCTGAAATGAACATGGGAGTGCGTATATTCATTGGGGTTAGTGTTTCAGGTTTCCTTAGATTTATTCCCAGCAGTGGAATTGCTGGGTCATAAAGCACTTCCATTCTTAATTTTCTGAGGAACCTCCATGCTTTTTCCATAGCGGTTGTACCAATCTGCATTCCCACCAGCAGTGCACTAGTATTCCCTTTTCTTTACACGTTTGTAATATTTTTGGCCATTGTATCTTTTAAGTATTTGTTATCCCCCTTCCCCCTGCCTTCTTTTCCTTTGGGACATTAATTACATATATTTGGTCAATTGAAATTTTCCCTCATATTACTAGGGCTGTTTTCATTTTTATTTGATTTTTTTTATCTGTTTCCTTTTGGATGGCTTCTACAGCACATATCTTCAAGTGCACTAACCTTTCCTACTGTAATATCTAATTTGCCATTGATACTATCCAGTGAGTTTTTCTTCTCATATATTGTAATTTTCATCTCTAGAAATTCAGTTTGGACCTTTTTGCATCTGTCATATCTCTACTTAACTTTTTAATCATATGGAATACAAATAAAATAAATTTTAATGCCCTCATCTATTAATTTTTACAATCTGTATTAGTTCTGGTTCAGTTTTGATTGATTAGTTTTCTTTTTTTTTTCTCTTCATTATATATCATATATTCCTGCTTTTTGCATGCCTGGCAATATTTGATTGATTGCCAGATTTTGTGAACTTTACATTGTTGAATGGCAGATGTTTTCGTGGTGCTATAATTATTGTAGAGCATTATTCTGGAAGGCAGTTGTGTCACTTGGGCACAGGTTGATCCTTTTGGACTTGCTTTTCTGATTTGTTTGGCAAGACCAGAGCAAGATTTGTCTAGGGATAATTGTTTCCTTACTACTGAGGCAAGTACCTTCTGAGAGGTCTGTGGAAAGCCCCATTAATTATGAGGTTTTCCAGTTAGGTGGTGGAAACAAGTTGTATCCCCAGCTCTGTATGAGGGCCAGACAGTGCCCTCTTTTTGAGCCTCTCGAATGGTTCTTTCTTCCCCAGTCTCAGGTAGTTTCTGCACAAACATTTGCCATTCAACACTCTCCTGTGTGTACAGTTTGGAATTCCACAGGTCTCCTGAGTTCTGTCTCTGGCACTCTCTGCCTTGTGAACTCAGAAGCCTGGTCTCAGATATTCAACTCCTTACTCCAACCATCTGCAGAGCTCTGCCTGGGTGCCCTTCCTGAGCAATCACCTGGACACTTTCAATGAAGTGTGCTGAGGCAATCGGAGGGCTTGGCTTATTTATTTACCATGTTTCAGTGAGCACTGGGCTTTGTTTCCTGATGTCTAGTATCTTGAGAATCCTTGTCTGAAATAATTACCTGTTTGTTCTTCTGTTTGTGTTTGTTTTGGACAGTATGGTAAATCTAGGCACAAGTGGAAGTTCTAGACACATTTTAAAAAACAAGCTGGTTTGACATAGTAAACTTTTTGTTTTTGATTTTTGCCACTTCTTCCCCACCCTCCTCTAAGCCAACACCTGGTCAATCCTGGCTGAATGTTAACCAACACCTTGTGACTTTTAATTTAGTTTCTAGGCACAATCTGTTGGATTTAGGTTAAAAAATGCCTACTTAACAATAGTTTTAACCTTGATCTGGCAGTTTCCCTTTATTTTAGTCAATAATTGTTTGGCAGTTCCTTCCTTTACTTCCTTTGTTAGTTCATAAATATTGTATACATATAGACCCTCCCAGTTTCCAAACATTTTCCCTCCTAACTGTTCTCCTGGTCATGTGATACATCTGTTTTTTTCTAGTTGTTTATTACAATGCCCTGTCCAGTCTTGGTCAAAAGTTCATCCTTTTGAGTTCACATATCAGAGTTTCCAGTTCAAGTACAGATGTCTTTAGTAGAAATATAGCACAGAAACAGAATTTTAGTGCTAATGAGAACCTTACTGTTTATCACTTTAAAAGACTGAGAGCATTCTCAGTCTCTCTGCAGTAAGCACCCATCTATGTTTTGCCTTGTCATACAGTATTTAAGATATTTATTTTCATCCTGCTTATTGTAAAAATTCAGATAAAGGCTTTTTAGAATATTTTAAATACATAATATAATTTAGGGATTATTTGATTAGTATAATCTCACATGTTCTTTAAGCTGGAACATTCTCATTGGTCATGCTGGCAGGGAGAGGGGAAGGCAGAAGAATATCCAAGTTACTGTTCGCTAAGAAAGAAATGTTACATTTATGCTGTATGGTCACATCAATAAAGATTTTGGCATAATGCTTCCCATCAATTTGAGAGATTTTACCCATGATAAATGTACTCCTGGAGGGCTTGCAACAAACCACTCAGCTATAAATAGATATTTTTGAAGTAATCCTTTCTGATTTGTTTTCAGATCCAGGTCCCCCCACCCTTGACACTGGACCCTATGGTTTAGTTAAAACATACTGGATGCAGAGACTAGTGGCATATTATACACATGATCTCATTTTATACTTGGTTTCTCCCTCCCGATAACATTCTTTCTAGAATTCAAGGGAAGCTTCTGTTTGACAAAGCTAGGTCAAAAAGAATGAATTTTTCATTGCTGGCTGTCTCCAAAGCTTAAGTTGAAGTCATCATGTCCTTGAGGGATTAAATTAATATACTCACTTTTGTATGTTATCGGAGCTAAACTTACATAGATGAAAACAGAAACTGGGAAGGTTTTAAATCCTTGTTGTAGGATTTATTATATAAGATGGGAGTACCTCATTTTTTAATGTAATTTAAATAAAGGGAATAAACATTTTTAATGCAAACTCAAACTGAGAATTCATCTTGGAGACATCATGAACATTTATTGCATGATATTTTCCTTCTATATTTTTACAATGCAAATACCACGTGAAAATCTTCTAGCGTATGTTTATGAAAGTGCATTTTGGTGCTTACTGAGTATATTGTATCTTACAGTTGTCAGTCAAGTGCTGACTAATGAACACCTGAAAAGATCTGTGTGTTACTGGTGCCAGAAAATAAATATACGCAAGCTAAGTCATACAAGCTAAGTTCATGTGAGCGATCTGGGAAGCACATGACCTTTGTGCCTTTTAGCTCTTGCCTGAATTGTGAAAGTAAACTATGTAAGTGATCTAAGATGTCAGCCAAAAAAACTCTGGTTGCGTTTCACCCAAGGTAAATATTGAATATGTTGAGATGCCTCCATCTGTGCTATGATGGATCACACCAACCACAGCCCTATGTTTGCCAATTGTTTTGTGAAGATGTATTATTAGTCGACATGGTGATACTGCATATGGGTCAAAGAATATTATAAAATGGTTTTGTTTAACCTCTGTACGCTACAGTTTTCTAATCAATAAAAAGGGATAATAATACTTACGTTACAGGTTTGTTGTGGGGATTAATTAAACCAAAGCACTAAGGACAGTGCCTGGCATATAGTAGGTGCTTAGTGAATCTTAATTAGCAGTACTAATACTAGTGGTGTTCTCTCTTTAGGTCTAGCTTTTCTTTGCTTTTTGTCTTTTTTTAAATATACAAATCATTATTTAACACATTCCTTATTAGGCATCCACCTATACTGTTTGGCAATTTAAGAGATTCTCATTCATTTCTCTCCTCTCCCTCCCTGCCCCTCTCCCTCTCTCTTGTTTCTTCCTGTCTCCCTCCCTCCAGTCCTCCTTTCCTCCCTCCACTGTATTTCTTGGGCTTATTGCTATCTAGCTGGAGTAATAATAGGCTCAAGAGGTAAAGGTTGCTCTATGAATTATGGCAGTTTGATTAGGAAATAGAATTTGAAACCATATATCTCAGAAGAGGAAAAGAGACCCAGGCATCCTTTTCTTTGTTTTCTAATTTGTGTTTCCTTAAAATTCAGATTAAATTTTATAGTTCAAATGTACTTAAAAATTGATTTAAAATAAACTTCTTGTTTGTTTCCTGTTACCTTATTAGTTGCCCTGATAAGCAATGCTTCTACTGAGGTGAGGTGTGTGGTGGGAGGTTACTTTCTAAGCAGACTCCCATGGCTTTTGAATATTTAGGTTCCAGAGGTGTACATGTGTAATAATTCCTTCCCGAAAGATTCCCCCCAACTCAACACACAAACACTTTTTATCAGCCTCGTCGGTAGAGATATGGGTAAACCTAATCAGTGGGTCTGGATGGTTAATGGAAACCATATAGATTTTAGATATTTCTTCTAGTATGTTTATGTAAATATTATAACTGTTTTTAAAAAGTTTTAAATCCTTACCTGCAGATATCTTTTATTGATTTTAGGGAGAAACAAAGAGGGGAGAGAGAGAAAGGGAAGGAGGGAGAGAGGGAGGGAGGGAAGGAGGGAGGGAGGGAGGAAGATAAATATCAGTTGACTCCCATATGCTCCCCAACCAGGGGTTGAACCGCAACCTAGGTAGATGCTCTGACTGGAAATTGTACCCATAACCTTTTGGTGTACAGGATGGTGATCCAACCAACTGAGCCACCCAGCCAGGCCCTGAGTCTGCATCTTGATCAGGGGTATAAATGCTCTTATGTTTATCAAAAACTTCAATAGTATTGATTATGGCCATTTAATAAGTAATTTTGTTTAACATAAGTATAATATTATTACCAAATAGAATGATACTTGAAGAGAACTCAATTTAGGAATATTATGAAATACCTGGCTGTGATTCTTGTGCTGGCTCATTAATTTGGAGCTAGAACTCATGACAGCACAGTAAGAGAAATTCTATTAATATTAACCACATCTATATTTGTATTTCAGTGATCTGCTGATTATAAATCTTTCTGTCAGTTGCATAGTAACATTTTTCAAACTTTCTAATCCTTAATTGGCTAAACTATTATAAAACCAAATTACTCAACAGTGAAGAAAATAGAAATCTGAAAAAAAAATTTTATTAAAATAGGTTCAGAACTCAAATTTAGCCTGCATAACTTTGACCTCCTGTTTTGTCAAAGAGCACCTATCATACATAATCTGAGTGTTATTGACCCCCTTTAAGATGTGCAGAGATGTATATGTATCTCTCATTGATTTTTAGGAGCCCCCATGAAAGGACTTGATTTTGCTGGTCAGGAGCCCTTGTTGCTGTCAGCAAAGTCAAAGAATTGCAGAAGATATTACTAGCCTCTTCATAGTTTTGGCTTTATGCAAAGTATGATCTATATATATTGATGTATAGGGAACACCACTGTTATCTTAAAGCCTGGCTGGAAATGGGGAAAAACTGTTTTCTACATCTGAAAAACTCTGATTTTGCAATATTAATAGAAAGAATCATCCGCTTTCACTTGTATGTGTATAAGGACCATTTCGTTAGTTCTTGAGTTGCCTGTAATTTTTCAGGCAAAGGGACATACAGTTAATCGTTTTTTTATATGCATAGAAAACCTCGAGGGCTAAGTATAGTTGTTGACTTATTTGCAATTCTTCCTCCAGGTCAGTTAATTCAAATACATGAAGAGTCCATTGCGGAATAAACAGTGTTAGAGTAGAAGAAATTCAACTTCTAATACAGCTGTTGCTCTGTTTAAAATCATAAAAATGTCAAAAATTTAAAACAACCTGTTAATTTGTTTTGATAGTGTTCGTAAGACACAGTGACACAAATGAAATATTTCTGCAATGTGTTCTTTATTTTACTTGGACAAAATTTGTCAATATATTTGGATAGAATCCCTTATCCAAATTAAAACTAAGTAACTATTTAAGGAACAACATGGGACTAAAGCTTTAAAAGGAGTTAGCACTACTTAGTGTAAGAGTCTGAAGCCGATGGGGGAAAATGAAGGTTATAAAATTTAATAATTTTTTTGTTAATATTAAAGTCTTTCAAAGACCTTTTTAAAGTTTCTGACATTTTACATCATTTTTGCCTACTATATAATCATGGTTTTTGTTTTATTTTAAGATTTTATTTATTTATTTTTAGAGAGAGGGAAAGGAAGGAGAGAGGGAGAGAATCAACAGTGTGTGGTTGTCTCTCGAGAGCCACATGCTGAGGACCTGGCCCACAACCCAGGCATGCACCCTGACTGGGAATCGAACCAGGGACTCTTTCGTTCTCAGGCCGGTGCTCTATCAACTAAGCCACACCAGCCAGGGCAACATAAGTTTTTAAATGTTAATTGTTGTAATATTTGGTTTTTTAGAAAGTTATTGTATTAGTCTAAATAAGCAGTTCTTGTATTCCATGGGGAGAGGGTTATCTACTTTCACTTTGGAAACCACTTTTATTAGTTGTATCTTTGGAAGCATGTTCTGGGAGCTAAACGACTGACATACAAATGAACTTTTAGAGCACATCCTGTTCCTAAATTGGATATTATTTGCAAATTCAAGAATATCAGTTAAAAGTACTAATAGTGAAATTAACTTAAATCATTGGTCAGTTTATATATATTTTCCTATCAAAATTATGTTATAATAATACCTCGTTTGCAACTCAGGTATAATTTTCAGGTTTAGACGATTCATACTCTTGAATCTTTAAAGGAGTGAATCATTCTGTTTTGTCAGGTTAATTTTGCAGCTACATCAGAAAACTAAATGATGTGGTTATTTATAAAAGCTACTTGAAGTAGATACATCACCTCACAATGATTTGCTCTGTATCTCCAGAGTGATAATCATAGCCATTTAGAGGTTGGTTTTTTTTGGTTTTTTTTTTTGGTGTGTGTGCTATAAAGATGGTAATCACAACAACATATATTAAGTTACTCTATTAAATACAAACAATAATCATGTTGACATTGCTTCAATAACAAGTGTAGTTTTAAATAAAATTGTGTATAGTAACTGCTTTCTTTGTTTCTATTGCTACCATCCTAGTCTAAGCTCTTATCATCTAACAGCTGCATCTCTCTTTCTCTTTCCTCTCCCCCAGCCCTCTCTCTAATTGAGTCAGTCACAGCACCTTTGAAACTGCAAAAAAAAAACAAGGACACAGTTGGGACAAAGAGGGACCTAGTACTTGCTACACTGAGTTTATACTATAGCAAGGATGACTGGCACTTAGAGGGAATTGTAGTTTGATAACTGGGAATGTGTTACAAAAAGAGAAGTTGGGAGCCATGGGAGATAATAACAGGACCAACTATAACCACAGCTGAGACCAGAAGGGATGAGTAGGAGATGGCGGATAAAGGGGGAGGAGATGTGGGGTGAGCACTCTTAGCACAGCAAAGCTTTAGCACAAAGCATGGAAAGGCCAAGGTTGAAAAAGAACTTGAGCTCTAGTCAGTGTTGTACTGATGAAGGCTCTTGCTGACAGAGTTCAGGATGTAGATAGAGGTTTTAGAGTTTGGATTCTACTCAGGTTTAAATGCTAGTCCCAATTTAAATGCTAATCCCAACCATGCAATTTATTATCCTTTGACTTTAGGCAAATATCCTAATGACAGTAAACCTTGATTTCCTGACTTATAATATAGGACAGTGTATTCTGATATCAATTGCTGTGAAGTTTTAACTGAGACAATGCATGCAAAACTCTTAGCATAGTGTTTGCACGTAGTAAGTGCTTAGAAAAATGGTAGCTAGTACTTTGGTGGAATAGACCAAGCTTGCTGATCTCTACAAGCTGCTTTTCAAGCCTTTGATTCCTTCTCCAGTCTATCCTGAATTTTACAGTCTACAAACCTTCTCTGAAAATTTAAAATCTGAAAGTCGTGAATACAGAATTTTACCATTTGTCCACAAAACCTGACCTGTCTTGAGGCTGTATTTAGTTTTTATTTATCCTTTTTTTTTCCTGGAAAATCCTGGAATATTCATACTTCACTACTAACCTTGAGTGACTTTGATTTAGGGTGCTCTCACAGATCCTGCTGTGTATATTTTGTAATATATACAATAGTTCCCGTACCATATTCCTTTCTAAAATATGGAGCATTCTGAATTCCAAAATACATCCAGCTTCCAGGATTTCAGGTAAGATATTATGGACCTGAAACACCTGAAGTCACCTATTTCAAATACCACCTTCTTCATGTTTGACCATGTATCAGGAAATCATAAGGACTACTACTGGTTGTCAGACTTAGTCTAGAGTACCCCTTAAGCTTTTCAAGGCTATCTCTAATCTGTCCCTAAGTCACATGTCCAAAATTGAATACCCTTCAATTTGAACTTTGTTTCATAAGGCTGCTTCCCTAAAGTAAAATATCAATGCTGTTCCTTCTCTTTCCCTCTTTCTGGTTATTCACATCTTACCCAACAGTTAGGGTACAGTTCTTTATATAGTTTCCTAATGAAGCTACATTTATCTATTTCTTCTCTGAATACTTACATTGATTTAGTCAAATATTTGAACAGCTATTATGTGCCAGCTATTGTTTTAAGTGTTAACCATCTAAAAGTGAGTAAGAGGGAAATTATGCTCTTTGCTGTTAGGGAACCTTTTTTTTGAAACTACAACACAAATAAGTAAATAAATAAGTGAACAAGATAATTTCAGATAGTGGTTAATGTTGTGAAAGTAGTAAGACAAATCATGTGATAGGGTCTAGAGAGGAGGAACTACTTACCTCGGAATCTCATAGCTTAGCATTTAATTAACTATTTGATTTATAAAATTTTTAATTGATTTGAGAGAGGAAGCCGGGTTGAGGTGAGGGAGATAGGGAAATAAGCATTGATTTGCTGTTCCACTTATTGATATATTAATTGGTTATTCTTGTATGTGCCCTGAGTAGGGATGGAACCCACAACCTTGGCCTAAGGGGATGACACTAACCAACTGAGCTACCTGGCTAGGGCCTTAACTGGTTGCTTTTATGCAGTTAGTTTTCATCTCCTGGTTATATTGCAGATTCCTTAAGGGCAGAATCCTTCTTAAACTTCTATGTGCCATAAAGTGCTGGACATATAATGGATACTCAAACATGTTAATGTTTAGTTCAAACATTTGTCTTTGTTTAAAACAGAGAAGGTACAAACTTATTTAAAGGTAGCTTTGTTTTTACTCCTGTTGTTTTTTATTCATAGACTAAGAAAGAACTTTTATGTCCAAACAGTTTTCCCATTTGGAGTGGTTTAATACAAACCAGATAAACATGATTTCTGTACCTGCAGAAGAAGTTACTACTCTTAAAAACCTGAACGATTCCTGCAGTTGTTTCTGATTAATTCAGGTAGTAAATGACCTCCTCCAACTCATTAATGTTAACTTTTTTAAGACCCAAGCAGCTGATCTGAGTAGGTATTGAGCCAGGCATGTTGTCTTCAGATTTCAAACCCTGGATCAGTGGTTGATATGCATGGCCTTACTTAAGGGCTCTTCTAACATGGAAATTACATGGAGATTATGTTATTGTACTACCCTAACAGAGCTCTCAGAATTTCCTTTTTGTGATTTGTTCTTTCACTCTTCTTATGTTCAACTAAACCATAACCTCCATAGAAGAAGGGTACATCCTTATTTTGTTTATGATTGTATTCCTAGTACCCAGCACTGAACAGGTGCATAGTAGATGCTCAAATATTTGTTCAGTTGAATTGAACATGGTTTTCTGTGTCATATTGCCCTGCCCTTCTTAGAGAACAAGAAACTTAAAGCTGGGTAAATAATTGACCATTAATCCTTATTGTGATGGCCAACTTACTTTTTTTCTCTAAAGAGAAGAAAGTGGTCAAATAGTTGACTAAGTTTTTTGAGTTGGTGTTGAGTTTTGAGTTATATACAATTTAGTTGTCCAATTTCTGTGATACTAGAATAATTATACAATGCTCATAAAACATTGTATTACCGTGTAACATTAGGCATAAGAAAGTTGAATCTTTACATCTTGCAATAATGACTGTTGCATTTCAATCAGAACTAAAGCATTAGAGTTTATAAGTACATCAGCTGTTTCTCTTATTCTTAAGGGGTTGAGACTTTGGAATAATACTTTTATAATTATGCAATATTCATATAATATTGTACTAAGTTATATTTAATGTAACTGATTATAAATGAAGTTCAATAAACTCTGATTGCTTGACTAATACGCAAGCTTACTGCTTTTCAGAGTTGATTTTAATGAAAATATGTGGTCAGTATACTTCTTGGTGTGATATGTCCTCATCTTAATGATCATTAACGTTAGATTTGCACAATAAAAACTTACTAAAATGACTTTAATCAGTGCTTTTAAATCAGGGCTGTAGCGCTAAAGTTTTTCAGTAATTTTTTAGAACTCCATTGTAACTCTATAGTTTGCACATAAGAGTAAAATCCATGTCTGCTTGCATGTGGTATGAGAGAGAGATACATGCACATGTATAAACTACCTTCAGATAAAATTTGAGAGCTTGTCCCTATGTAACGCCATTATAAGTGAGACTGTCTTTAATATAGCCATGTAAAATATGGTTTAAAGGTCACTTTACATAAAAATGACCGTGATTTATTCTTGTCAAAGGAACAGCTCTTTATGATTCTCTGAGCTTTGTCTATTTCCTGTTGGTTTTAAAATTTTTATTTACTTATTTATTTTTTGAGAGAGAGAGAAACATCAATTTGTTGTTGCACTTACTGATTCATTCATTGGTTGCTTCTTGTATGTGTCCTGACCAGAGATCAAATGTGCAACCTTGGAATATTGGGTAGACTGTCTAACCTGGCCAGGGCTGGTGTTGGTGTTGGTTTTTGTTATTGTTCTCAACTCCTTGTGTGCCTTTAATTTTTGACTGCTGTAGAAAGACAATTGTGTGGCAGAAATTAATTTTCTATTTTAGATAATTGTAACAGACAATAATTTCAATGTATTTTTCATGTACATTGGCCCAAAATCACCCGTTCTGGAACCCAAACTCTTCAAATCTGCTTAAAGATTTTATTTTATTTTTCAAAGATTTTATTTATTTTTAGACAGAGGGGAAGGGAGGGAAAATGAGTGGGAGACAAACATCAGTGTGTGGTTGCCTCTCATGTGCCCCCTGCTGGGGACCTGGCCCACAACCCAGGCATGTACTGTGACTGGGAATCGTACTGGAGACCCTTTGGTTTTCAGGCCAGGACTCAATCCACGGAGCCATACCAGCCACGAAGATTTTATTTTTAAATAGACCAAATTTATTTATATTTTTCTGAACAGTTAGAAAAAAAATTCTAAATAATGTTATCAAGAAAATATTTATAAAAGTAGATTTTTACATGAGGGAAATCTATGAGAAAATATCCATATTAGCCAAATGTGCATAGTTACACAAGATATACACTGTGAAGTTGAATGAAACTTGTAAATCAGGAAATCATAAGCAGAGTGTGTTTCTTTATGGTTCTCTCTCACAAGTAATTGCAATAATTTTTACATGAATATAATTTCCTATGTAACTTAGGGTGCTCTATCATTCTTGAAGATTTCTGTTAGGAAAAGAACAAAAAACTTTAAGAAAACACTAAAAAAAGCATAGTCATTCTCCAGTATTATTTTTTAGATTTGGTTTATCAATAACCAAACATTAAACTCAAGGGTAGCTCTAGAAATAGAAATTTATCTAGCTAGATGGGTGTTTCAGTTAGAGGGAATACTGGGTACACAAACAGGACTTACTGGGCCATACATTTGAGAGAAGTATTTCCGGATTTCCATTTTTATTTTATATAGCATATGGATCATGAGGGAGGGGAAGAAGTAGAACTAGAACTAGGGCTGAATAATACAGGACTTTGAATGCCATATTAAAGCTGTTAGTCTTTATTCTGTAGGTTATCAGGAGCAATTGAATATCAGCAGGAATGTGATAGTCATAATTTTCAGTGAGTCTTTGCCAAGCAATGCTCTAGGCATCAGGGTACATCCCTGAACCAAACAGATGAATATTTCTGTTCTCGTGGAGCTCACAGACAAATAATAAAGTAAATTATAGACTATGTTAAAATGTGATAAGTCCTACTGAAACAAGGAAAAGTAGAGCACAGTAAGGCAGGTCAGGAGTGCACAGAGGAGGTGGCTGTTTCCATTTAAAAAAGATGGACAGAGTAGGCTTCACTGAGCAAAGATTCAAAAGGGGTGGTGATGGTGGTGGAGTAAGCTATGTGGATAATGGAAAAGAGCATTCCAGGCAGAGGGAAGAGCTACCACCTATGGCTCATTGCCTTACTGAGGAAAATAAGGTGCTCAATGTGACTGGAGCAGAGTGGATGAAAGGGCCAGTATTAGGAGATGAAGTCAGAAGGATATAGAGACTGTGTAGATCAATGGAGCCTTGTAGGCCATTGTAAGGATTTTGACTTTGACTCACAGTGAAAATAGAGTCATTGGAAAGTTTTGAGCAGAGGAGTGACATGATCTAATTTTGCTGTTAACAGTATCACTTTGATCTGTTTAAAATTAACTGTAGGAGAATGAAAGTGGAAGCAGGGAGACAGATTAAGAGGCTATTTCAGAAATCTAGGTAAGAGGTGATGGTGGCTTGAACCAGCTCTCTGCTTTAAGAAGAGGGCTTCAGCAGTGAGAAAGGAATAGAAGCAGAGGTTAACTATTAGGAGGCTGTTGTCTGCTGATGATTAGAATCTAAACCAGGATGGTTTGTGTGAGGATGAAGAGGGAACTGCAGAAAGATTACCATGGGACTTGACAGCTGCTTGGCTATAGGGAATGAAGAAAAGGGAGGAGACCAAGGTGACATGGAAATCTTAAGCCTGGATAAATGGAATGCAGATGTAACTATTAATAAATGTTACACTCCTTTTAGAAAGTCTGCCCTGACCCTCTGAGACATTTTGTCCACTTTGTGCTCATGTAGTTTTTCCATTGGGTTATTAATTGTATACCCATTTTTCCCTTCTGCCACTCACCTAGAAGTGGCCTGACATTTAGAATTGTGGCAGTATTAAGGAGTAATTCGGAAGGTAAAATTTAAGAATTATGAAAGACTGGATAATCTAAATTAGCATATAGTTTGTATATGGAGAATAATTAATGAGCCACTCGAAGAACAAAAAGTATGTTGGTGAAATTTAGTTCAGTAGATGACATGTAAAATGTGTTGGGGAAGGACTGTGGGTGCTAGGGGAATGTTCTTTGAGATATGCTTGACCCCCCTGGGTAATGATTGTAAAAGAGAGTTACCCAAAAAGAGGTGTCTGTGAATTTGAGATTACCATAAACTGTTTCAATTCAGTAATTCAGTCCTAATATCCTGGAGTTTAATTATGCTCACAGAAAAGTTCACATGTTGACTAAGTTTTAGTATCAAGTAATTACCAGATCTGTGGCCCTTTGGCAAGTCACTTATCATCTTCAAGCCGCAGTTTCATCATCTATAAAATGAGAGGTTTTGACCAGATGATCTAAGATTCTATCCAAATTTAATAATCTCTAACTCCATAATGTGTGCTTTAATATGGACAGAAATTTGTTAATTTAAAAAAAGGGGAAAAAAACCCTTGTCTTCCCATAAGACAAGGCGAAAATGTAGCTAGCAATACTTTTTTTCTTGTTTCTGTCCCCCATATTAAACTGTCAACATATATTCAATTGAGATACAGATTTAAAGCTTTTCAAACATATTACCTTATGTGCTTTAACTTAGAGCATTGGACCAACTTAAATCATATTTTTCCCTAATTTACATCCTCACTTTGAAGATACACATCTGATTCCAATCTTGAGTCTATAACCCCACCATATGGGAAGAGAAGAAAAGCAGGAGTTGCTTGAAGAACTGTATAATCTGTCTAATAATAACACTGGTGGACAGGTATATAGTTGGATGGTAACAGGTTAGTTAAGGCACTTTTGAGACTTTGACATTTTGCACTCTGATTTTACATTACAGGAAATCATGAAGCTTGTCATTGTGCGTAAAACAGTTTCTGGTAACCCGCTGGGAAAACTGAAGAGAACATTAGAGATAGTCCTAGGGAGAGTTGATGTCTGTTAAAATGGGTTCAGTTCTGATATAACTAATCCCCCCTCTTTTACTTTTCTTAGGCAGTAAAGATTGATTGGGGTCTGTGTCGGCAGGCTGTGATGAACACATTGTTTAAATATATAGAAGTGTAGATCCCTGAAAGAATCAGTGGATTGAAAATAGAAAATTCAACTGTACATATAATAGTGTATTTGTCCCAGCTGATACAGGGGAGAATGATCTTTAACAGCATTTGGTTGGTGGTATTTGAAGACAAAATAACGTCCTTAAAACTCATAATGGACTTTTCCCTACCAGTGAGAAGATCATATTTTTCTTAGTAAAGAAGTTTGTGACTGTGTGTGACCAAATAGATG
>PVJD01018446.1:0-14434 GCA_004026545.1 Mormoops blainvillei | reverse complement strand
CTCACACACGGTGCGAAGAACCCTTCAGAATTTGAGAGCTAATCTCACTCTAGAGCAGGTGATGGAAATGAAGGGACAGCAGGTCTTTAAAAGGTGGAAGGACTAAATGTTGGGTATCCAGAACGTCAGAAAAAAAAAGAAAAATGTAAATAATCCTCTCTTCTAAAAATTCTCTGAGAGAATTAATATTTTAGTGGAGCAACTTAGAAAAAAATTTCCCAGAGCTTTTACATGGATTTTAACACAAAGAAAAGCAATGCTTTGCTGATGCTTTCCCCTTTAATTCTTAAGATAATGCTTCTAATAAAATGCAAAAGGACAGCTGATCCGAGTTTATAGCAGAAATGAGAAGTACAGCCCACCCCATTTTCATGAGTTCTCTTTGGTTCCCAGAAATTTCAGCTGCCACCCTGTGCACCCCAGAAGTGGCATGAAATACATGATAAAGAATGAGGCTGCCACCAACTGGTAGACCTTGTTCATTCCTCCCCTGTTGTCCACTTAAGTATAATTGGTTTTTGTATTTCTAGTGCTTAATTTTTGGAAATTTCCTCTTTTTTGAAACAAAAGCTCAAGC
Source organism: Mormoops blainvillei (assembly GCA_004026545.1). Taxonomy (NCBI): domain Eukaryota; kingdom Metazoa; phylum Chordata; class Mammalia; order Chiroptera; family Mormoopidae; genus Mormoops; species Mormoops blainvillei. The sequence continues at coordinate 13,857 of PVJD01018446.1, read as the reverse complement.
CTACAACCATACTTTAAACATTCCAATGGACTGCCTATTACTATTTTCCACCAAATAAATAAGTCCTGGGGCTCAATGGAAGCCCTTCCTTATATCTAGTAACCTTAGATGACTCGAGGGTCCTTGTATGTAAGGTAAGAAATTCAACGCAAACTGGCTTACAACCAAAATTTAAATTTGTCTGCTTCTGCAACTAGAATGCCAGCTCTGGAACTGACCTCAAAGACCTCAGCTCTCAAGGAACTTGCAGTGGGACAAACGGGGACCATAAAGCCAGGTTCCCTTCCTTGTTCTCCTTCTCTCACACTTAGCACTCTCACTGATTCAGAGGCAGCCTCTCCCCAGGGAAGCACCAGCACTGTCACAGGAGGAACACGAAGAGAAAGAAGCAGCCACTGTTCACCTTTTCAGTGTCTAAGTATGTTTGGAAATCTCGTGAGAGAGATTGTAAAAGACAGAGCTTCGGGTCTGCAAAAGCAGAGAATTTCTGAGAGGAGAAAGGCTTTTTAGAATCAAAAGAGCTAATCTCTGAAGGAGTCAGGGGATGGGGTCTGTTGTCTTAACAATATGTAGGGGAGGCATAGCTGTTCCTGGCCCGGCAGACTAAGTTAGGATTGTCCACATGGGGGGTTGGCGGTGGAGGGGAGGCATGGATGGACCGTGATCTGGAAGAAGGTTGGTGACCCCTGGGGGAAGAAGTGCACCTGGCAGGATTTCCCCAGGAGAAAATGGGGTCGGCACTGGGAGGCCACGCCGGCTTCTGCTCCTGCAGGATTAGAGGCTAAGTACCTGGGTGGAACCTCCCACTGGAAAACAATAACAACAACAACAACAATAACAACAGCATGTTTTAAGAGCAATGATTTCCTGGAAGAAAGTAAAAGATAATCAGGACAAAATCTATAATAGAAATGTAGAGCGATAAGCACACAGAAGCTGCTCTTATCAAACAAGTAAATGTAAGCTTTGAGTTTTAAGGGACTTGCTAGTTACAGGATATAAGAGAAAAGGCCCCATAAAGTGAGAGACACCACACTATAAAGCTGGGGTCCCTGAAGAACCATACTCCTTCTAGGACCAGCTCCGTAACTTTTGGGTCTGAGTGCAAAATGAAAATGTGGGGTTCCTTGTTCAAAATTATGAAGAATTTCAAGATGGTGACAGCAGAGCATTAAACCAAATAAGTGCTCTTCTGAGCTCGTTGTCCTGTGCAGCCCCTCACGAAAGGGCCACCTAGACATAAGCCTGACACCCACCAACTCTAGCAGACTACCCTTCTACCTGCAAACTCCAGAAAGCTACCCAGCTTTCATATGTGTTTGTAACTTAAATTCATAAGATAGTATGGGTAAACCAAAAATACCTCCAGCCAAGAATTTATTATGAAGGAGACCTGGGTTGGTAGAGCCAAAAAGAGCCCGTCCAGCCTGCTTTAGCGAAATGTCTCTCTACTGAGCAGTAAGGGTGTTACACTGCCTGTTTGTTTGTTTGTTTCTTAATCAGAAAACATTATTTCTGTTACATAAAGTATTCTATCTTCAAATTTTTAAAAGTTAGTTGGAATTAAGTATTCACGTGAAACAATTTTGTGAAGTCACAAGGCCACTTTTAAGAAAATAGGGTCAAGAAACCTCTCTTTTTACATGTACAAAGGATGGAAAGGAACCACTTCCACAAGAATGTGCTACAGTCATATTGTTTTTCAGTGTTGAAGCACTATGATCAATCTCCTCTGAATTTTCAAAGCACAATGGCTTGGCCTCCAAATACAACTGGGTTTGGCTCAGAAACAAAGATCTTTGTTTAGAGTACTCCAGGAACACTGAACAATTTTAAGGTGGAGGGCGATATGCAAAATAATTCATTTAATCATGTGATTGTTTTCACCCTTTTTACCTTTTCTGTTTATTGAAAGTCTATAGAAAAAACTTCAAGAGCAGCTTCTAGAAGATAGTTTTTAAAATAATGAATCTTAATTCAACCTTTCAATCCCAGGAAGTATAAAACAAACAAAAACATGGACTATGATCTCCCCACCCACTTAATTCACTCATAAATTTAATCGTGACAGAACTGTACAAAATGAAGAATGAAAGGATTCTCCCCAAACTTGCCCTTTTCTTTTTGCCCGTATTCCATGATAAAAAGCATAGATCCTAAAATTGGTGTCTATTTTTAGACATATACAGATTTTTGCACAAAGGTTGTTATGGTGTTCTGCACCTTACTTTTTGTCTTTAATAGTATAAGAGAAAGATTTCATACCAAGGAGTTCTAACTACGTGAGTCATGGTTTTACAATAAAAAAAGAATAAAAATTTTAGATGCTTACAAAGAATTTTTGACCCAGCCTGAAAAACTCAGAGAGACGTGGCATTTTTAGATAAGTTTTTGGGACTGCCTCTGTGGTCCAAGTTCATGTTTTGGAGGTAGACCTTTCTATATATTTGAACTGAAGCTATAGAATTTACCAGTGATGTGTCCTTGGGCAAATAACAGCCTCTCTAAGCCAACATGTCCTTATCTCACCCCTCCCAAATGGAGCAAACAGCACCTAGATTACAGGGTTGTTTTCAGCATTAATGAGATAATGTCTATAAAGTACTTAGTGCTGTGATCACATAGTAATCGTTCAGAAATTATGGCTATAATAAAGTGTAAGTACATAAGAAGCCTCCAGTGTCCATGGTAGTCTCATATCTTCTAGGAAAATCATCTGGGTATTTAGCAGCAACCCCTTTCAGACTTTGTATCATAATTGAGTGCCCAACATAATTTTTTTGTCCACCGTGGAGCAGTTTCCTTTGCACTTCAGTCATGACTAAGTCTTCTCCATTTACATCTGAATTTTCTTGTTAACATTTTTTACAAGAAGCAATCCCTCTTGTTTGGCAGAGCACCGACTGTTCCCATCGGGATGCCTTCAATGAGTGACAAGTCACAGAGAAGCCCGGCTCCAGCAGGTGTCTGCCTGGACAGGCCATGTTCACGCTGACCAGTAATGCACGAGGAAGAGCAGGCTTGGAACAGAGAGCAGGGAAGCAAATCGCAGGGAAGGTAAGTCTCATCTTAGTATGTTGAGTCTGACGTATCAGTGGGGAAAAGTCCAAAAGGCGGGTGGGTGGATTGTGTTCGTTCAGCCTAGGGAAATGGCCTAGTTTGGAATGTAAATTTAGGCGTTATCAATACACCGAAGAACAAGCCCAGAAAGAGATACCTGGATGACAATTCTAGACTGAAAACAACAGGGCAGGGCCTGCAAAGGACCTCAGAAGATAAAGGCAGAGGGAGGATGAAGAGCAGAAGTTTACTTCCCAGAAACCGAGAGACGAGAGTTTTAGGAATGAAGAATGGTCAGCCATGTCAAATGCTGCAAAGAGACCAGGTAAGCGAAGAACGAAAAGGTGTGAGCTTTTTATCACCCCACCAAAACCTCTCATGCTGGAGCGTGATGACGGTGTATAATGCTCTGACGCCTGTCACGGGAAGAAACATTCAGACTCGTAGAGAATTTCTGGTGAGTTTATTTGAGCCCAACTGACGATGACCAGGAAGCAACATCTCAATGGGTTGCGAAATGCTCCAGGGAATGGCAGTTTAGCAACTTATTTAATACATTAGAATCAAAGGAGGGGCCGTAGGGGGGTTACATGCAATCCACTGGTGATAGATTAGGGGAGGCCGGAGAAAGCAAAGCTGGGGTGGGAGGCGGGGGTCAGGGAACCTCTGGGATTGGATAAAAGGTGAAATGATAGACACATACTTCTTTCACATAGGTAGGTAAGGGATAGTTAACACTCGACAATTAGCATAACAATTAACATAACAATGAGAGGATTTGTGGTCTGAGTGCGTGCCCAGTGGGTCTTGGAAAAAACGGAAGTTACCTTGATATTCCAAAGGTTTGTTATCATAGATGCCAAAAAACAATAGGCTCAGTTAAGGTAAAGATTGACCTTTGTTAGGGACAAATACCAGCCTAGGACATGTCTACTTTCCATGAACTGCTTTTAGTTAGGAAGTCTCAGACCATCCTGTGTGGCTACTTCAGGTGTCTGAGTTTGTGAGGCTGCCTCTCGGGCCTCCCCTGAGCCTGTCGGGGTAATATGCGGCCCGTTTTCTTCCACACACCAGTTCTCCGACACCAACTGGATTCCCCACAGTTCAGTTCCAAAGTTGGCACAGACCCGTAAGTGAAGGCTGCTCCGCAAGCCCTACTTCGGATGGCAGCAGCCAGTCTCAGGTCCCCCCAGGCTACCTGCACTGCTGCCTGCAGCTGACTAGGAACTAACTGCGGAGCCCTCACGGTCCCCCTCAGGTTCAGTAATTCGCTGAAACATCTCACAGAACTCGGTGAAAATGCTACACTTTCATTTAAGGTTTTATTATAAAGGCTCCAGCTCGGGAACAGCCCACAGTAAGAGAGGAATAGGGAAGGCGTAGAAGCTGGGGACACAGAGCTCCCCAGCCCCTTCTGCGTGTGCCACCCTCCCGATAATCTCCATCAGACTCTGCCAACCAGGACTCTCTCTGAGTCCTGGGTTTCAGGGCTTCTGTGTGGGATTTCACTGTGTAGGCATGACTGGTTGAACCCAGTCTTTGCTCCTTCTCTCTTTCCCATGAGATGAAGGGGTGAGGCTCAAAGTTCCAATGATTTAATCATGTGGTTGGCTTTTCTGGAGACCAGCCCTCATCCTGAAGCTCCCTAGGGACCCTGCCATAAATGACCTCATTAGTATAACCTCAGGTACCATCGATAAGGACTTGCTGTGAATAACAAAACACACTCCTATCACTCAAGGAATTCCCAATTCTCAAGCTTTGTGACAGGAACACGGGAACAAATATCACATGTGTTTTTGTTTTTGTTTTTTATTACACCGTAGAGCAGTTGATTAAAAAAAAATCATTGAACGATACACTTAAAACAAGCGAAGTTTATGATTGCAAATTATACCTTAATAAAGCTCTTTTTAAAAAAATGTTGTAGGAAATGTCAGAACAGAAAGAGTTCGTCCATCTGGCGCCAGCAGAGCCAAACAGCAGGCACCCAGAGTTGTAGTGGAGAAAGACTGGCTATTTTATTATGAATGGCTCCATCCAGGAAAACAGGAAGCTGACACTCAAAAGCCCGAACACTTCAATGGCATGTAGGTTACAGTAGGTTACAGATTCTCTAGGGCAAAATCACAAGACGCGGTGGGTTAGGGGCTCAGGGTCATGCTGGGAGCTGACTGCTTGGAGGTGAGGTAAGGGTGACGAACCATTTCTTCCGGCCTTGAGGACAGCTCTGAAGTTTTTTCCCAGTATTTCTCTGTCCAGTCTCATGGGAGAGTAGCCAGGGAATGGTTCCACTTTGGGGCTTGGGAACTATAACATAACTTAGGTCAGGATGTTATCTTTAGCCTGCCAGACACCTGGGCCTGCGGCCAATAGCCAGGTGTGGGCTACTGCCCGATGCTGCCTCAGGCGTTGCTGATTACCCTTGGGAAATGCTAGGCCTCTGAGATGCATAGACCAGGGGTACGGGGTGCGGATTATTTCTAGAACTAGAATTTAAAACTCAATTTAATCCAAGATATAAGGATCCTCAATTTCAGAAACCCCTGCGGAAGGTGATTTAGCAATATCTATCATAATTAATTTTTTTTTTAAAGCAGTTCACATAAATTCAAGGCCTCTTATTTTAAAACAGAGAGGTCAGGAATTCCAAGAAAGCTCACCCAAATTCACCTAATGCAAAGCACATAGTCGGTGGGGCACAATGGGCCCTTACTGGTATCTAGCACTACATCCAGGTCCATAGGATGGTCTCGGGTGGGCCAACCAAGCCAAGTTAAGGTCAGCGTAAGAAACATCTGGCCCTGGCTGGTGTGGCTCAGTTGGAGTGACGTTCCACTTTAGTTATGGCTTCCATTCCCAGTCAGGGCACCTACCTAAGTTGCAGGTTCAAGCTCCTGTCTGTGCACATTCGATCCCCTGTGCAGGAACATAGGATTCCCCATCCATGCGCATATAGAAGGCCAGCAATCAATGCTTTTCTCTCACGTGGTTGTTTCTCTCTCTCTCTTCCTCTCTCTCTAAAAAGTAATGAAAAGATGTCCTCAGGTAAAGATTAAAAAAACCAAACAAAAAGCCTCACCCAAACCTGTAAGAATTTTTATGAGTTTATTTGAGCCAAGCTGAAAATTACCAGGAAGCAATATCTCAACAGACTGAGGAAATGTTTCAGAAATGACAGTTATGCAGCATATTTTATACATTAAAATAGAAGGAGGAGAGGGGGTTACAAGAAAGCTATTGGTGGTAAATTATGGGGGTGGGAGAAAGCAAAGTGGGGTAATCTCTGCGATCAGATAAAAAGTAAAATGGAGAGACACTTACTTTTTTTTACATTGGTGGGTACAGAATAATTAATAATTAACATTTACAGCACATAGAGGTGGTATTCGGGGAACAGTGAGGGGCTCTGTGGCCTCGTGCTCAACACCTCCTTGTACTTGCTCTGAGTTCCTTTAAGTTTCTGGCTGAGGAGGGAGCCATTCTCGGAGATCTCTGCATTGTCTAAGCTCACAGATTCTGTCCTGGATGGGAGCTCAGCCTGCAGCTGTTTCTTCTGCTTCGAAGCGCTCCGATCTCTTCTGCGGGTCTTGCAAAATATGTTGTAGTTGTTGAATTCTGACATCGCTGTCAATAGTGGATTCATGCAAGGAATGTGTTCAGGCAGGTGGAGAGGTTTTGGAATCAGGGGTTGGGGGAGACCTTTCACTAGGTTTGCTCAGGGATGGGGGGTCAAGTCAGTGTGAGTGGAATGGTGAGACTCAGAGCTCAGGCCCTCTTTGGCCTCCTTGGGCATTTTGGCCTGTAACTTATCTTGTAATTTCTTATTGTGTAAGGCACTTTTGCTTCAATAGGAAAAGAATATGTTGTTGGTCCACTTCAGAGCTTGTATCCAATAAGCTATTAGCACCTGCAGTGCTGTCACTCAACCTGTCTTTCTTTCCCCATTATCTCAGCCTTGAAATGTGCTTCAGCAAAACGTACTGATTCCAAACTGGGAGAGGTGGGAAGTCATTGACCTTGGGGAAGACATACCACTCAGCTGGGCAGGACCGATAGGAGCTGGTGGAGCTTTGCATTTTTTGGAGTTCCACTGCTTTCTGAGCTTATACTAAATATCGGAGTCTTGATTGTGCTGCTTTGCTTTTGCTGATATCTTTAAATCAGCATCCTGAGAGGTTTTTGTTACTAGAAGGCTTTGCGTATGTGCATTTTTTGAGAGTTTAGAATAATGGAAGGCACCGTGCTCATAAGAATCTACCACGGTTAGGTCTGCATTTTTTAAATTAAGACTTCCACGATGTTAGAGCTACCGGTCTCAAAAGCCTGCTCGAGAGCCAGTCTCCCATTTTATCCTTGTAATTTACATCTGTCCATGGTCCACAAGAAAGCAACAGGCCTCACGGCGGCCGTTTCATACCACAGGAAGCAGTGGTCAATTCCTATGGAAATCCTTCAGATTTCTGAGCTCGTGCTCACAAGAACCTGCACAGCTTGAAGGCAGCCCTGTTCCGCTACATAATGTAGCCTCCGTGTCTTTTAAAGTACCCTCGGTGATTCCAACCTGCAGACGAGTTTTAACTGCTGGTCTAGCCCACAGTTTGAGCCTCCTTGATGGGTACCATGTGTGCTCTGCTGTGAACACTCTTACCACCTTCTATACTCCCCATTAGGGAATGAGCCAGTCCGGCATCAGGAACTGTGCTCATTCCATGTTTGTCGGCCTGCAGATGCTTTCTTTTAAAAGGAACTCGGCTGGCGATTACTAAGCAGTCCACTGTGACCACTTTTCCCCGGAATGGAAATTTCACATATTACAACATCTTCACAATTCCTCAGATTTCACACCCATTTGCATTGACAAATTACTTGGCCATCATCATTTATTCCACGCATCAGGGAGGGGTTCCTGTCCCTTTCCCAAGGGGCGCCTTTTCATTGTGAAGGGTCACAGGGTGGTGAGGGTGCGGCGAGGAAGGCGGAACCCAGCTCTCCTGACTGCTGGCCCCAAGCCTTTCCTCCACGAAGTCAATCCTCCTTCCAGAGCTTCTAAGTGTGGCAGCTCCAGCAAACTGCCTCTTCATCTCACACCCCCCCCCATAAGGCTTTTACTATTTTAATAGCAATAGTAATAATAATGATGATGATGTGCTAGGTTTGTTGCAAGGCATTTGGAGATAGTCGCAGTGAGAAGCGAAGCCAATCCTACCTTTCCTGGGGGTGGAAAAGGTCCTGATGCTCTAGCCTCTAGATTTGGGGTGCTCTCCAGGATGTAGGCCTGGTTGACCCTCCCCCTCCAAGTCCTCAAGTCATTCTTGCTTTCAGCCCTCTCTGCTCTGCCCCATAAACTGCTTTGTCTCCTCCTTTGGACCCCTGGACTCAGCGGCACAAGATACCCACAAATCTCAAGGGTCGCTGTGGGTCCTGAGATGACCCACGTGGCTGACACAACCCAGGGCTGGGCTCCTGCCGCTGCCAGATCAGAGTTTATGCAGAGAAGCGCGGATCCCCAGCTCCTGACCCGGGCCTAAAAGACATAAAAGGCATTCGAGGATCTCAAAGCAGAATGAAGGTGCTCATGGGCAGGTTGGGGCAGAGTGAGCTGCGTGTGGGTTTCTGATTCTCAACCTTCTAGAGATTGTACCTGCCGCTTGGGAAAATGCAGACCCACCCTGTCCCCGGGACAAGGATTCCCTGGGTCTGGAGGGAAACCTGGATTCAGACTCCTTCTTCTTAAACGGTGTCAGGTTAATCCTGAGGTCAGTGAACTGGGAAGTGCTTCTTTCCACCCCTCCCCACAGCCACCCCTGGATTCAAAGATCCCAAAACACTTTCTCCACCATGGTCACCGGGAAGGAAGGCTGGGTCGTCCTGATTGAGTTGGGCTCTGCCGACTTGCATGAAAACCCACCACTAGGGATCCCAGGAAATTTCACCTAACTTCTTACCCATTCAGGGAGGACCTGCTTTAGACACCCAGTGTAACTTCCATCGGAGACTGGAATGGCTTCACAGAAATGACACAGCAACAGCGGGCCTGTAGCACTTACAAAATGCCTTGAACCGTTCCCTTTCTGTCTCTGTCCTGACCTGTCCCAGGGGCATGCAGTCACCTGTGTTGACCATGAGGCTCAAATATGCTGCTCAAGATGTAAGGGAGAGAATGGAAAAGGAGGGAAGGGGTTAGAGTGGAAGAAAGGAAGCGAGAAGAAAGAGGGAGCAAAAAGCAAGGGGGAAATAAATTATGTAAAATGTAATATTCTTTCTAATCTTTATTTTTTACCCGTACCTAGTCTCCTCATCTGTTGACATTTCAGCACAACTGTTTGATCTCTCTATTCAGACATAGACAGCTGTGACTGTTACTGTGGGACCACGTGGCAGTAAGTAGCGACATCAGGACTATTTTCCTCCAGATGTGTCAGGATGCCTCTCTGCAGCAAGAACAAGGTGTTTTGTTTGTTTTGTTTACATCACTAAAGTACACATTTCAAAGAGGAAAATGTGTTTAAAGTCCGCTTTGTTGGGCCATGTTACATACAGTAAAATGCCACTGTTTGAAATACACGGCTGGCAGAGTTGTGATGATTTTACACACCCATGTCACCACTACTACAATGAAGATGGAGGACATTCCATTGTCCCCAAGGATTGCCCTGTCATAAAATACTATGCAGCCAATAAAAAGAGTAATGTAGAGTTTAATGTATTGCTGTGAAAATATGGGTCCAACACAATTTCAATCTTGTTTAAAAGGTTAAGAACATAGTAAATTATAATGCCACAATATCACTTACAAGTTATACATGTTTTAAATAGAGGAAGACCTTGAAAATCACTCATCAAAATTTTCACTGTGGCATTTCCAGGGACTGAGATAACTTGGTAACTTCTACTTTCTCTAAAATGTTGGAGTTTTATCTTTTAGTATAACTTTAGATTTGTCTGGGGGTTATGGAGATAATATTTCAATTTTAAAGTATTATGAAGCTAAGCCCCAAACTCAGTAAGTTACAGATTTTAAAAAGCCAAAATGTTGCTTGTTTTTTAAAATAGTTCTTCACCTTTTGATAGCATTGAATCTTCCTTTCTTAAAGGACTTTGAAAGGGATGTTTTCTCTGGAGTAGACAGTTGTGTAACAGATATTTGACGTCCAGACTACAACAACAAAAAGTGCACGACCGAGTGTGGCACAGGGGACCCTGTCACATTTATATTCAAACCAAGTTTGAAACCTGAGATGCCATAGAGTCCTGGGGTCATAAATAAGGTCAGGGCAAATCTTGTTCCTTGAGCATTGATTTGCCCTTGAGAAAGGTCAGACGCTGTCGGGCAGGTCTGCAGAATGAGACTGACTTCTTGATCTTGAGAGCTTTGGGAATATGCAGTGCCTGGCTCCATTCTGCAGGAGACTTGTGACGAGATAAACTGGGAGATGACTTTATAATACTCATTCTTTGACATGTAGGCCCTTATTGCCCGTGCTTGTTAATTGACCGTATTCATCTTAACAGAATACAAAAACAAAACAAAACAAAACAAAACCCAACCTCCCAAATTCTGCCAGGATTTTTCTGGCCCATAGAAGCTCCTGCACTTCCCCTGTTCCTCATGTGCTTCAGGACTCCGGACGCTGAGGCTCTGGGTCCAGACCTGCCGCCCTCAGGCTGGGCCCCTCTCGGCCAGCATGTCTTTCACCTGCTGCCCAGCCCACTTGGCTTCCTCATCCTTTCCCCTCCCCAGACCCACCCCAATTATCTCTCCCCTTCTTCAAAGACTTTCTCCCCCTGAATGAAGTCCTCAACAGACTAGGAAAACAAACACCAGTGGAAAACCCTGCAGGACACCTGTGGCCCCTACCCTGGATATCAGCCCCACTCCCACCCCCTCTGTGTAAATGGAGAGTCAAGGTCCTAACCTGGCATCTGGGGACCTCCCACCTGGGCTCTGTGTGTATTGATGTTATCTGCACGTGTGCCTTTATTTCAGGAGTGGGATAATGAGAGCCATCATATCAGCAGCCTGCAAAGACTCCCACCCCCTGAAAGCTGAAAGGACTCTGTATTAGGACGGAGGGTGAGATTGGGGGCGCCCCAGGCTCCAAGTCTACTGATCATTCTGACACAAAGGGATGCCGAAAGGTTGTGCAGGACAGTCCGATCCTTCAAGGACCAGTCAGGGAAGTCAGAGCCACCAAGGATGGGTGTCCAGTTCCATCTAAGAGCACCTTGATGTCACATTTCTAAACCCACACAAATTCTCAAATAGAGCTCACATCAGAAAACCAAAACCCCAGATCACTGAAGTTGGCTGTGAGGACCTGTAGGTAGAAAGGACAACTGTATTTAGGGCTGCAGCCCAGTAGCCCCTCTGCCTTGGGACCCCAGGAAGGACCCCCTCTCTTCAGCAGTACACAGTCAGGTCCTTTCTGGGGAATTCCTGCATTTTGTACAATCTACTTGGATTCCTGAGGTTTTATACTTACTTGCTGATTTTGTAGATGTTGACTTAATCTCTGAACATCTTGGAATTAATTAACCCTGACCTTAAGTTTGGAGCCTGAAACAGTTTTTGATGTAGGACCAAGGCCACATGAGCTATGGCCCCATGTGTAGGCTAATTTTCTCTGTTATCTTGGCTAGGCCATAGTACCCAGATATTATGGCAAATATGATTCTAGATGTTTCTGTGAAGGTATTTTTTAGTTGAGATTACTATTTAAACTGGTAGAACATAAGTAAAGTAGATTCCCCTTCATAATGTGGGCGACTTTGACCCAATCAATTCAGAGCCTACATAGAAAAAGAAAAAAAGAAAAACTCTGACCTCCCCCCAACAAAAGGAGGGAACTGTGACAACAGACTGCCTTCAGACTTGAAGTTCAACACCAGCTTTTTCTGTGGTCTCTAGTTAATGTTCTGCCCTCCACTACAGGGTTTGGTATTGACCCCTGTAAAACCACTTGATCCAATTCCTTAAACTAAATCAATCTCTCTGTGTATATATATACACACACACACATACACACGTATTTTAAATACAGATACATATTTAAATATCTTTATAAGATGTAATATTTTATATAAAATGATATCTATTTGTATATTAATATATAAAGATATCATATAAATATTTCAAATATATAAATATAAATATATATTAAACACAATAAATATAAATATGTATTAAAAAGTAACACACAAACATAAATATATTTTCAAACACTCCATTTCTACAAAAGTTTCAGATATTCTAGCTTGCCTAGTAATGTTCTACCTTTACTCCAGTCTTAATTTCTTTTTCTTTTTTTACTCAAGAAAGGGGGGTTTCTATTTATTTATGACTTCCTCCAAAGTGAATGATTCCAAAATTTAACAAAGGAGCATAGTTCAATTTATTAAGTTACAAAATGTATAATTCTAAGGTAGGTCAATTTACGGCAGATACTAGATAAAAATAAGAGAACTGAAGTGTTCTGCACCCCTGTGATGTGTGTAGACTTTGAAATATTGGTTAGAAACTAAAAGGTAACTTTTCTTTTAATCTACAGATGCTGCTGAAAGAAGGAATGTTCATCAGATTCCAAATGGCACAGTTTTAAATAGGCTGTTGGCAGCTTTCCATATAAAATTTCATCAGCAAGTGAATGATTATAGTAAACTAAACCAGGAAATTTGGGTGTGAGATCCCTACAGTCCACCAAGGGCCATGAAAATAGGTACTGGTGTGCTTTCCATCCAGTCTGTTGAATTGCCTGTAACAGTCACAGTTGTGGGGAGAAATAACTGCAATTAAAAAAAATTTTTTTTAAGTTGTATTCAAGTCTTAGCGCCTTTGGTATTTTTGTGCAAATCGACTTTGATGTACCAAGTGGGGACATAGCCCTCTTCACCGTTATTTCTCCCCATCATCTTTGTCTTCCTCTATGACATACAGCATTTCTCCTTCAACCACTGAAATGATTCCCGCATTCTGACTGTCAAACCCAGAGGCAGCTTTGCAAGTCCTGATGGCAGGTAGGGCTCCATGCTCATCACACTCACGGTGGGAATCATGGCCAGCACCCTCCCCTGACTCTCGGTGCACCTGCCGACGGGCTGCCCTGGGCCTGAGTGGGGAGTCAGACACGTGTCTGTTTACTGCATGCCCAGAATCTGCCTTCACCTCAGCCAGCCAGCCCTCAAACTTCTGGGCCTCTGAGAGTCACTTTTTTTTTTTTTTTAAATATTTCAGCTGACTTCTGTTCACGTTTTATCCAAACTGGTTGGGTCTCCTACTGGAGGATTCTTTAGGTAAACATCTTTCATTTTGTTATGGCTTCCCTTTGACCCATCTCCTTCGTATTTCTTTATTTAACTCACTAGCTTTCTGTTGGAGCTTTTTCCTCGTCTGTTGAGGTGGGAGGTTGCTGAAATCCTCTGGTGTTAAGGCTAGCTTGAGGGAAAGCCCTGGCATCAGGCTTCTGGAGCAGTGAGTTGGAGGTTACGAGGGGATGAACTGGTTGAAGCAATGGGAGACAGGGGGTTGTGGGTGCAGAGGGTGAGCAGAGGCAAGGGGAGAAGGGGAGGGTGATGGGAGAAGGGATGTTAAAATGGAAATAAACTTGGCTTTTTGTTTTTTGTTTGTTGAATGGGCATAACTTTCCTTTGGATTTGCCAACGTATTTGAGTTCTGCTTTGCCATTTCCTCTGACATGGTAGCTTCATTGGCTGAGTGTAATCCATGAATTCAATGTCTCCCAGAGACTCTAACCCTGACTTACAAGCTTCTATAAGTAGCTGAAAATTATTTTTTTT
>PVJD01018445.1:0-14440 GCA_004026545.1 Mormoops blainvillei | reverse complement strand
AACATCATATGGTACAAGACTAAGTGACCCACCTTGGGAGAAATGCAATTGTACCAATTCTTTGAAGCATTAAAACTGCTCAGTGGATCTTGGGTTGAATGATACGCATCTCGAAAGTATACTGTTGGGAGAAAGATGTCTCATCCGAGAGTGAAATGTTTTGCACCATTATTTTCTAGGTTGGGTTGTGGAAAAAAGGCTGTTCTAGTGTGTTTTCTCTGAGGTTGTTTGAAAGGAATATATGCTGCTGTACTAATGTTTGGCGTTCAATAGCTAATGTGTCAGTGCTCTTTCCAAAAGATACTCTCTTCATTTAAGAAATTTCATTTTTATAAAAGGATTGATTTTATCCAATACTTAGCATTAAGTAAGCTTAACTGAGGAATCAGGCATCTAAAATCATTTTCTTATAGAGAATGACTGTGTTGCCAGTGCTCAGTATTAAGCAATTATCTATCCAATCAAAAACAAACAAGAAAACATAAGTAAGGTGAAAATGAATTTTATCTGAAATTGGTCCAAATTATTACTTTTCTGCTATGATAACCACATATATTTAATATAATGAATAAACTCCTCAACTGTGATTGTATTAAAATCATTGCATCATATAGAAATATCTCTCTTCCATTCAAAGCCACGATTGAGGTCAAAAAGGATGTTAAGCATTTGTCCACTGAGGGAATTAAGGAGATTTTTTTAGAAATATAGGGAATCAAAGGGGCAGAGTCTCTTGGATAAGCAAAGTGAACCCCTATGACTTAAGCTTAGGACAATAAATGAAGAGTAAAAAGGATAAGAATGGAAGTATGCAAATTTCTGAGCAGTAGAAATGTCTTCTACATAAACATCTCTGGTGTTTAGGGCCACTACGTAACAGTGTTATTTTCTTAATTGCAATACTTAGGGTCACTTTATAATGACAAAGAGAACAACCAAGAATCACCAAGGAATGCAACTTGGTTCTATGTACAGGTGATATTTCCACCTTGTTTGTACAGAGAGAAGTCAAAGAAAGGGGTGATGATTTTTATGTTCTTCAGTTATTTTACAAAATAAGCTATTTTACAAAAGCTTGGAACAGCTTGATCTTTGAGAATTGTACAGTATCTGCTGACAGATTTATCCACTCAAGGTAGCTGACCTACTGACCTCTGTCTCATGATCTACAGGTAAGATCAGGTAAGAAATACCAGAAGGGATCCCAAGCCCAATATCATTCTTTTTTCTTTTTTTCCTTCTGAGCTTCACAACAAGACTTTTATGTTATTCCCACTTAAATTATTGGAAAATAAAAAATAAAATCCCAGTGAAGCAGCAAGTACTATCTCTCTGTGATAGATACTAGAATGTTAGACATCATGTTATTCTAAGTGGTTTCAGAATCATAGGGTAGTCTGTTCCTGGTAACAGTCCAACCAAAGGTAATCCTATCATGAATAAAACTAAGAAGGTTGATACATAGTCTACATCCATAGCCACAAGAAATATTTTCTTTTGTTAAAAAGCATGCACAGAAATATTTCAGAAGCATTTCGAGGCATTGGCCTTGGAAAATTTTACATAAGCTTAACTACATTGGAAGTAATTTCCCATGTAGTATTTTATTCTCCCCCTGGAGTGACCAAAAACGATGACAAATATCAATTACAATATAGTTGAATTAATTTAAAAACTAAACTTTTAGTCTCACAAAGATACTAAGCCCATTACTACACATCTTTGTGTAGTATGTAGTGGTAGCAGGAGGAGCAGCTGGAGGGAGAGGCAAAGCAACCATATAACACAGATAACAATACTAATTAACATTTAATTTACCTAGCACCTACAATCATCCAGGCCCTACTTTAACCACATCGTATGTATTAACTCATTTAATTGTCTACCTGGACTGCAGGAAGTGAGGTTAGATTTCCTAAATATGAAAACTTTGGCAGAAATAATAAGTAACTCACCAGTGTTACAAAGTTACTTACACAGTATCAGAGTTTAGATGCGAATCCTTGCATTCTGATACCAAAGTCTACATGAAAGTGAACAGTCTGGCTCAGTAGCTTTAGTTAAACATAGAATGAGGACTTCAAGGTGAGTAGAGACCAATCCCAAAATGTTGCATAACTGGCTGATAATTTAACATTGGTAGCAACAGTGATGACAAACTAAAGAACTCATAGACATGGACAATAGTGTGGTGATTGCAGGGGGGTGGGGGCTGAGTGGAGGTGGAAAGAGTATAGGTGGAATAAAGGGTAATGGAAAAATACAACAAAAAATTTTAAAAACTAAAGTTAAGAGTGGATACCATCCTTGATATTTGTCTATTACTTCATGTTGCCACAAATGTGATACCTATTTCCATACCTTATAAACAGTATATAGTCCACATTATGCTTAATTTAACCACATTTCCTTTATAACATTTAAAAATCAAAGAAGCACATTAAGTAACAGGTAAGATGATGTACCTAAACTTGTTAGTTTAAGCCATATCTGTCATTTCTATTTTTGTATTCAAAATTAGAGCCAGATAAGATACATTTCTGCACAATAATTTTGACTAGGAATTGTTTTAATACAGTTTGTATGTACTGACTCCCACTGTTTATTGTGTACTATTCATTGTGACTATCCACTGAGCTTCTGAGCTAGAAAATTAAATATATAAACTAAAATAAAAGTTTACTAGATGTAATGCCACACAATGGTTTATTAAACTATTACAAAAAGCTGACAATTTTTTTCTATGTGGCTTTCCTTCTCTTTAAAATATGCTGTCTGTAAGTATACTTTTAAATCATACTATGAAATTTCAGTAGTATAACTTTCATCAGCATTAATGGAAACAGCCTTTCTGAAACACCACATGATGCTTGCATAATGGACCCTGCAATCTCCAGTGAGCAATATGGCCTATAACATATTGATTCACTCATTACTGTATGAAGCTGCATAAGTAGAAACCAGTAATGCACTGGTTTACCATAGTTGTATTATTACTTTACTTCAAAAAGAAAAAATATATATCTTTTAACTATTAAAATTACAAACCCATAACCTAGGAATTATAAATAAAAGCAATTGCATCACAGCTCATGTTAAAAGGCTAATATTGAATTTTGTCATATTGAACAAAGACTCGCTGCATCAGGGATGAGGATACTGCATATCAGCCATGATTCCATGACCACAGAGTAAATATTGTGCTATGCAAAATAGAATTCCAAAGTATAAATCTGAACTGAAATGTTTCTTTTCAGGTTCATGGCTATAAGGAGCATTCCTTTAATAATTGTACCTTGCTTAAAAATTGCTCCGATTTTTACTATCTCTCTATTCTTAGTGCTTGTAAAATGATATTAATTATATTACAAATGACTTGAAATACATTAACAGTGATTCAAGAAATCTATGTAACTCTTTTCACTTCATTTAGTTTTTAAAAGAAGGTATAATTAATTCCCTCTAGGAAATGTTAAATCAAATTTTATATACAGTGTATGGTACAAATAATACCACTTTATTATTATGAAATCTTTTATTGTAAAACTATAAGCATGTAATTCAATATCAACAATATCACACTCAAGCACACCATATAAAATTTTAGGTGAAATATTCAAGTTAAAACTATAAATTAATACACCCATATTATTGCCCTACCAACCACACTCAAGCAGGCCTTACTTCTGCCAGACCACGTATGTAATCGTTAGAGAACTAGAATTGCCAGTCAGACACATCAACAAGGATGTAAGTTGAATGTTTTAGTTAAGAGAATTAAGAGTTAGAAAGAGAAACGCAAACTAAAACCACAACGAGATATCAGCTCACATCTGTCAGAATGAATGTCGTAAATAAATAAACAAACAACAAGTGTTGGCAAGTATATGGAGAAAAGGGAACCCTTATGCACTGTTGGTGGAAATGCAGATTGGTGGAGCCACTGTGAAAAGCAGTACAGAGATACCTCAAAAAATTAAAAATAGAACTGCCTTATGACCCAACAATTCCACTTTTGGGAATATTTTAGAAAAAACCCCAAAACACTGATTTGAAACAATATATGCACCCTCAAGTTAATCATAGCATTATTTATAATAGACAAGATTTGGAAGCATCCTAATGGCCCATCAGTAGATAAGTGGATAAAAAGCTTTGGTACATTTACACAGAGGAACACTACTAGGCTGTTAAAAAAAATTCTTTCCATTTGACACAGCACAGATGAACCTGGAGAACATTGTGCTAAGTAAAATAAGCCAGTCAGAGAAAAATAGCAGTAAATACTAGAGGCTACCGAGATGAAATCCACTGTGGTCTTCAACATGATTTGTGATATTTTCTTTACCACATAGCTTTTTAATATTCACTTCTTGTCCATCAAGATGGTGCATATTAAGTCACTAGATTTTGTACTATAGATTATTTCTCTCCTTTCTTATAATAGTCGTAATCTCTTTAAGCCCTATTAATACTGGTTCACTTGATGTTGATAGTGGGATTGCAGGGGGTAGTTATTTTTGCAGTAGTGGGTTTGTTTCCTTGTTTTGTGGGCTTCCTCTGGGAGCCAAATAATGGGAAGGCAAAGAAACAACCCCCAATTGAAAGAAAAGGAGGAATCCTCAGAAAGACTACTAAATCAAATAGAGGAAAGTAAACTATCGGATATTGAGTTCAAAACAATGGTTATAAGTAAGCTCAATGAACTCTGTGAGCTCAGTGAGAATTATAAAAAAACTACTGGGAAACTATGAGTAACTTACTGCCAATTATATCAGCATGAGAGAAGATATAGAAACTATCAACAAGAAGCAAGAGAAATGAAGAATACAATTTATGAGTTGAAGAACATAGTAAATGGAATCAAAAACAGGCTAGATGAAGCAGAGGATCAAATCAATGAGCTAGAAGACATGGTAGGGAAAAAAAAACCCAGAAAGACCTAGAAAAGGAAAAAAGGCTCAAAAAGAATGAAGAGGGGTTAAGGGACATGCAGCACAACATGAAACATAATAATATCTGTATAATAGGAATACCAGAAGAAGGAGAAGAGGAGCAAGAGATAGAAAACCTGTTTGAAAAGATCATGATGGAAAACTTCCCTAATTTGAGGACAAAAGAAGTCACACAAGTCCAGGAAGCACAAAGGGTCCCAATCAAGAGGAATCCAAAGAGACCCACTCCAAGACACAAGGACAAAGAGAGAATCTTAAAGGCAGCAAGGGAGAAAAAGGAAGTAACATACAAGGGAGCCCCAATAAGGCTAGCAGCTGACTTCTCCACAGAAACACTACAAGCTAGAAGGGAATGGCAAGAAATATTCTGATTAATGAAAAGCAAGGGCCTGCAACAAAGACTACTCTACCCAACAAGGCTCTCAATTAAAATGGAAGGAGAAATAAGGAGTTTCCCAGAAAAAAAGAAGGCTAAAAAAACACACCTCTATCAAAACAGCATTGGAATATATGCTAAAGGGACAGCATTGGAATATATGCTAAAGGGACTGCTTTAAGAAGATGAAGAAAAAGAGTGAGAGAGAGAGGAACAAATGTACAAAGGGATAAATGAATAAATACCTATCAAAAATAACCTTAAATGTAAATGGATTAAATGCTCCAATTAAAAGACATAGAGTAGCTGAATGGATAAGAAAACATGTCCCTCACATACACTGCCTATAAGAGACCCACCTCAGAATAAAAGACCTACACAGACTGAAAATAAAGGGTTGGAAAAAAATATTCCAAGCAAATGGACAGGAAAAAAAAAAAAAAGCCAGGGTAGCAATACTTATATCAGACAAAATAGGCTTCAAAACAAAGGCCATAAAAAGAGATGCAGAAGGACACTTCATAATACTCAAAGGAAGAATCCATCAAGACATAAACTCTGTATACCTATATGCACCCAACATAAGAGCACCCAAATATATGAGGAAAATCCTGGAGGACTTCAAGAAAGATATAGACAGCAACACACTTATAGTAGGGGATTTTAATACCCCACTGTCAACAATGGATAGATCTTCCAAACAAAATATCAAAAAGGATATTATGGAACTGGATGACACATTAGACCAAATGGACTTAACTGAAATAAATAGAACCTTTCATCCCAAAGAAGCAAACTATACATTCTTCTCAAATGCACATGGAACATTTTCAAAGATAGACCACATGATAGGACACAAAACAAGCCTCTACAAATTTAAGAAAATTGATATCATATTAAGCATTTTCATAGTGCACGAGGGCTTAAAACTAGAAACCAACTTCAAGGAAAAAACTCAAAAACATGCAAACTTATGGAGACTGAGTAGTATGCTGTTAAAAATGAATGGTCAATAATGAGATCAAAGAAGAAATCAAAAAGTTTCTGGAAACAAATGAAAATGAACATACAACAGTCTAAAACCTATGGGACACAGGCAGTCCTGAGAGGAAGCTTCATAACACTACAGGTCTACCTAAAAAAGATAGAAACACGTCAAATAAACAACCTAATGCTATGTGTACAAGAACTGGAGAAACAACAACAAATAAAGCCCAGGGTGAAAGAAGGAAGGAAATAATCAAGATCAGAGCAGAACTGAATGACACAGAAACTAAAAGGACAATTCAAAGGATCAATAAATCCAGGCACTTGTTCTTTGGAAACATAAACAAAATTGATAAGCCTTTAAGCAGACTCATCAAGAAAAACGGGAGAGGAAACAAATAAAATTAGAAATGAAAGAGGAGAGATTAAAACCGATACCACTGAGATACAAAGGATTGTAAGAAATTGCTACAAACAACTATATGCCCAGAAATTTGAAAACCTGGGTGAAAGGGACAAATTCCTGGAAAAAAATTGTATTCCAAAAGTGAATGAAGAAAAAGCAGAAACCCTGAACAGACCTATAACAGCTGGTGAAATTGAGCAGTAATCAAAAAACTCCAGGCACACAAAAGCCCTGGACCAGATGGTTTCATGGGAGAATTTTATAAAACATTTAAGGAAGAGCTAACCCCTCTCCTTCTCAGACAATTCCAAACAATCCAAGAAAAGAGAAGGCTCCCAAACTGTTTTTTGTGAGGCCAGCATCATCCTAATCCCAAAACCAAATAAAGACACAGTCAAGAAAAAAAGACTATAGGCCAAGTCACTGATGAACATAGAGCTAAAATCCTCAACAAAAACTGGCAAAAAACATCCAGCAATACATTAAAAAGATCATCCACCATGATCAAGTGGGATTCACTCAGTGATGCAAGGATGGTACAGTATTTACAAATCAATAAATGTAATAAATCACATAAACAAAAGGAAAGACAAAAATCATATGATCACATCAATAGATGCGGAAAAAGCATTTGATAAGGTTCAGCACCCATTTATGATAAAATTGCTCAGCAAAGTGGAAATAAAGGGGGCTTACTTCAACATAATAAAGGCTACATATGAGAAACCTACATCCAACATTATACTGAACCAGCAAAAACTAAAAAGCTTTCCCACTGAGATGGTAACAAGACAAGGATGTTTGCTTTCACCATTTCTATTCAACATAGGATGAGAAGTCCTAGCCACAGCCAACAGGCAAGGAAAATAAATAAAAGACATCAAATTAGAAAGGAGAAAGTAAAACCGTCATTGTTTGCAGATGACGTGATAGTGTACTTAGAAAACCCTACAGACTCCACCAAAAAATTATTCAACCTAATAAGTGAATTTGGCAAAACAGTGGGATACAAAGTCAATATTCAGAAATTAGAGGCATTTTTGTACAACAATAACATATCAGAATCAGAAATCAGGAAAAATCTCATTTGCTATAGCAATGAGAAAAATAAAGTACCTAAGAATAAACCTAGCCAAGTGTGTAAAACACCTGTGCTCAGAAAACTATACAATACTGAAGAAAGAAATTAAGGAAGACACAAATAAATGGAAACATATACCATGTTCACGGATTGGAAGAATTAACATCATCAAAATGTCCATACTACCCAAAGCACTTTATAGAGTCAACACAATCCCTACTAAAATACCAATGATATATTTTACAGATATAGAACGAACATTTCAAAAATTTATATGGAATCATAAATGACCCCAAATAGCTGCAGCATATATGAGAAAGAAGAACAAAGTAGGAGGGATCATAATACCTGACACCAAACTATATTATAAGGCCACTGTAATCATGACAGTCTGGTACTGGCATAAGAATAGATGCATAGATCAATGGAACATAATAGAGAGCCCAGAAATAATCCTATGTCTCTATAGTCGATTGATATTTGACAACAGGGGCAGGAGCATACAATGGAGTAAAAATAGCCTCTTCAGCATTTGGTGTTGGGAGACCTGAACAGCTACATGCAAAAAAATGAAATTTGAACACCAACTTACACCATACACAAAAATAAACTCAAGATGGGTAAAAGACTTAAATATAAGTCACGACACCATAACAGTCCTAGAGGAGAACATAGGCTGGACAACCTCAGATATCCCATGCAGCCATATTTTCACTGATAGGTCCCCTAGAGTAAGGAACAAAAAGAAAAGAATAAACAAATGGGGCTTCATCAAAATAAGAAGCTTCTACACAACTAAAGAACATGTGAACAAAATGGAAAGGGCACCAACAGCAAGGAAAAATATATTTTTCAATGATACCTTGGACAAGAGATTGATCTCCAAAATATATAAAGAACTCACACAACTCCACTCCAGAAATACATAAAACTCAATTAAAAAATGGGCAAAGGGCTTGAACAGACACTTGTCCAAGAAAGGCATACAGAGAGCCCAGAGACATATGAAAGGATGCTCAGCATCACTAGCCATCAGAGAGATGCAAATTAAAACCACAATGAGATACCACTTCACAGGAGATGGCCAGTCAGAATGGCCATCATAAAAAAATCAGCAAACAACAAGTGCTGGTGAGGATGTGGAGAAAAGGGAACTCTAATAGACTATTGGAGGGAATGCAGACTGGTGCAGCCACTGTGGAAGTTTGGAATTTCCTCAAGAAACTAAACATGGAACTGCAATTTGACCCAGCAATTCCACTGCTGTGATTATACCCTAACAATTCTGAAACACTAATTCAAAAGAACCTATGCACCCCAATTTCATAGCAGCACAATTTACAATAGCCAAGTGCTGGAAGCAACCCAAGTCCCCAATAGTAAATGAGTGGATCAAAAAGCTATGGAACATTTACACAATGGAATATTACACAGCAGAAAGGAAGAAGGAGCTCCTAGCCTTCACAATGGCATGAATGGAACTGGAGAGCATTATGCTAAGTGAAATAAGCCAGGTGGTGAAAAACAGATACCATATAATCTCAACTATAAGTGGAACCTAATCAACAAAATAAACAAGCAAGCAAAATATAACCAGTGACATTGAAATAAAAAACAAACTGACAGTAACCAGAGGGGAGGAGGGTGGCGGATAACAGGGGAAAAGAGGGGAAGAGTCATAAAGGAATGTGCATGAGGAACCATTGACAAAGCCAAATGGGGGAAGGATTGAGGGTAGCAGGTCAGGATGGGTGGGGCTGGGGAAAGCGGTGGCAGTAAAATGTTGGAAAAAAAAATAGGAGGAGGTTAAGAATGGTATAGGAAATTGTGAAGCCAAAGAACTGATATGTACAACCCATAAACACAAACTGAGATTTGTGGTGATGATGGGGGTGGGTAGTGCAGGGCAGTGAGATAAGAGGCGGTAAAAATGAGACAACTGTAGTAATTGCATAATCAATAAAATATAACCCCCAAAATCCATTTTCTACCTATGATCACAGTTACCTTTATTCTCTGTTTTTGAGATGATATTTTACAATTTAATTTTCTTCATTTGCTACTTTTATGGGTGCAATTTTTATAGACTCTTTCATAATTATTTAAATACAGTTTATTTTAATGATAATATATAGGATGGTCTCCCCGGGGGAGAATCCTAACTCCATAAGATTTTTTTAGAGGAACTATGGCCGGTCTCAAGAAAAAAAGAAGTGCCTTCTCTTCTGAACACAAAATGTTTATAGAAACTCAAATTACATTCAGTTAAGAGAATGGCATGTCATTTTTAGGTAATTATTTCATTGCCTATTTTTCAAGTTAGCAAAACCTGATACCTGAATTTATCCCCTTCCTAATTCTACTTCTGTCCCTCTTTATTTGTATGTCTCTGTACTCATTGGCTCAAATATCTTAATAAAGTATTTTCTCATGTATAGTAGAACAATAATTACTTTTAAATGAAAGAAAACAAATTCTATGGATATAAATGTGATATCAAAAATTGTCCTAAGTTTTAGGCTCTAAATTATATTGTCGCTGAGTAACATTGTAAGAAATGGTTTTGTCAAGTATTTTTTGGCTTCCAGAGTGGATCAACTCAATCAATTTATAATAACTAGTTGAAGATCTTTAGTGTACAATACGTGATTTTAGTAAGATAAGATGTTGCCATGAAATTCTCAATTGAACAATCACACCTCAGAGATGTAGCGTCAGTCCCAGATCAGCACAATAAAGCCAGTCATAGTCATTTTACTGGTGGAGGGTCTTGCCTTTCATGTATTAAAAAAATGCAACATCTGTGAATCAGAATAACGTGCCTGTATGTGTTGGGAAATGGATAATACCTAGAGTCCAAGTTGCCTTCACTTTACTGTTTTCATATTATATGGAGAAAGTCTCCTGGTTATATGCAAATTCCTATCTTTCTTAATGTGGCTTTTGCAAGCATTTGGTTTGCAGGAAGAAAAGGGGAAATTAGAAGTAAACACTGCACAGTAGAATAAGTCATTTTATTTGTCATCCTCTGTACTAAATGAAGCCAGCAACATCTTCCCATTTTATCCCTATGACCCAATAAGGCAAATTCTATTCAGTTAAAAATATGATTTCTAGAAGTTTTTGGCAATTTCACAGTCTTTGCCAACTTATCTCATTTAGAGGTCATATGCTCTATTCCTCCATTCAACCTTTAAAAAATAGTGACATTTTTTAATTGTCTTAGACCTCTTTAGAAAACATGAAAAACTTTTTTTAACAAAAAATATTCAGGTGGAACACATATTCCATGGTTCTGGTGAGACTAATTTAAGACCGAAAGAAGCTGATTTTCCTGTAACACGATTTCTTTTGCTGTTTAGCAGCCATATATGACAGTCTCGACATTTATTAATTTTCTCTCCCTCACAATTCAAAACTTATATATTTTCCAGCATATGTTTCTAAGATACCCTTTTAATAAAAAACAAATGACTATTGTCTCTCTATTTACAGATGTTATGGCACAAGCTGTTTAAACTTCAGGGTTGGGGTTATTGTTTACCTGTCTCCTAATCACACACTGGCATCTCTTCCTCAGCAGCCTCAAGCCACAGATTATTGTGTGTGTAGAAGTTACACAAGCTGGGGGCTTACATGAGATGTAATCAGGAATGAAGGAGCTACTCCGCACTGATATAACATACGTTATACTAGGAGCTTGATAGAAACCTCAAGGTCTCCTGCACATAATTCCAGAGATCTGAGATTCTGTGGTGATAACCAGAAGAACTAAAAAGCAAGATAAGGGAAAAGAATATGTCTATGTGTTGTACAAAATGTAAAACAACCAATATCAGGTTTATGCTGAGGGGTGTGTGTGTGTGTGTGTGTGTGTGTGTGTGTTTTTACTACTGTACTTGGATTCCTACCACACAGCTCCACTAGCACTCAAGAACCTCCTGGGTTCTACCTTTCCCATCATGGAATTCAGGTTCAGGTTCATGATCACTCATACTTTACACTCTGTGACCCCCCTGAAAATCTTAGCACTAGGAAGGCCTTACTTTTGCATCTATTTAATCACTCCAGGTAGATGCTCAGCATCATTCAGGATATATGAAACTAAGACAACAAATATAAAAAGAAGTACAGATGTATGTTAAATGTATTTAACTTTATCTGCAAAGTCTCAAAATTATTTCATTTTGAGGAGTCACAATTTGTATCCAGAAAGAGAATATACCTAAACCTGTTTATAATACAGGAAAGATCCCATCTCATAATATATATGCATATTTACTTCTTTCTGACACTAATAGGATGTTTATCAGACTATTCTACCACTCAAACCTGAAAGAAAGTATTATAGGTATAACAGATTAAAATAAGATGCTGGTTTTGCAATGACTAATTTATTCATTAAATCAGAGGTGTGTTTATCTATGGTGACAAGGGGACACCGTCATTTGCGTGATGAGCAATGCTGGGTACTGCTAGCAACCAATGGCTGCTATCCAAGAGAGGATGAATTAAGAGTAACATTTTGAAGATTATAGTTTTCTGTGTTTTTTTAAATTACAAATACATATCAAAATTGGAATCATTCTTTATAGAGAAGATATAATCAAAGTGGCCCATAATTACAAATAACATATACTAAGTGGCACTTTAGAAAAACTTTAGGACTTTGTATTTCACCTTCATTTTTGTCATATTCTTAGAAATAAAGAATAACAAATGGTTGTTAGAATTTCACATTTGCTAACCACATTTGTGAACCAAAAATGAAAAAAGAAAAAAAGAAACGACTGTTAGTATAGTTGTGATTATTTCTTATGGTCCATTTTCTTAAAATGATAGTTCAAATAACCTGGAAGAGAATAATAAACCAGTTGGGGGAAGAGTAAGCAATTAACTTTTTAAAAAATGTGACCATAAATGATCAAGTACTGTATTTCCTGTCTCTAAAGTAGCCAATAGAGCACTGATTCTTAGCTCAATCATAAAATACATTATTTAATCTATACTCCTTTCAATTGTATATATAAATGTACTATGTCTTACATTGTTTATTGTACCATTAGATTTACCGTATCTCAAACAGTAAAAGCTACATATAATAATAACACATCAGTGACTGGAATAACATCACTACGATCACTATTCAGGGTTCTTTTTAAATTTTATTTTTATTTTATGGATAATTGGAGAAATTTTCTAATACTGTATCTTTTGAAAGATCAATATGTATTCTACTTGTATCTCTATTGTTAGTGTAATTGGTAATAGTTTTTGTAGTAGTAACTCCATTATGTTCCTTTTTCTGAGGGTAGAAGAATACTCATGAAAAGATATTTATATGTGCATTTTCAATTTCACATGCAGAGTTGTTAATAATAAATGGCTTTGTTATTACAATAATCATGAAGCTTTGTTCAGTAATAAATTTTTAAATACCTTACATTTACTACATTATATATATATGGGTATGTATAGACATAGAGATTTCCTGGGTATATGTGTATTCACATGTATGAATGTAGATGGAAAGTTTTATAGAAAGAAAATACTTGTTTGAAAAACTGAGAGGCAATAATCACGGAATTTTCATCATTATCATGGAATAGAGCTGTAGGCAAGTTATGATTATCATAAGAAACCAAGTCTTTGCATTTCTTGACTGTAATGGTTTTCCAATTTCCATCTGTCATACAGTTGAAAACCTTGTCTTCCACAGTAAATCATGTCTGACTGTTCAGCACCAAACATTATAATTTGAATCTCTGGGCCAAAACATTTACTAATGATCATTGTTCCAAATAGGAATAATCGATAGAGCATTAGGAATAGGAACAATACAATTGCTGCATTGTTCTTTCCAGTTTAAAAAACAAGCTGTTTTTCAGTGCTACTTATATGCCAGTTTAAGCAAATCCTTTTCTTGGCCTTTCCCTCAAAAAACTGATTTGTACCCCTATAACGTAGTCATAATTAATTTAATTTTTAAAGAAGACATGCTCTTGAGAGATACAAAGCAAATCAAAATCCCATTGACAAGATGTTAATACTGAATAAAAAGCTCAAAAGTAAAATTCTAAGAACCACAAAGACAGGAAACTTTACATGTTTTTTATCTATTGCTTCCATTCAGTGAATTAAGTAATTTGTCTTTTAATTTCATTTCAATTTTTAATTAATAAAATAGAGTGTTATTTATTAATATATTGGTAAAATGTTATAATAGGGTATTATATCAGTAATATTTTGTTTTTCTAATGTCATAATTAAGATGATAATATTATCCGTATAATCAGTATTTTACAGTGGAAGGCAAAATAAGACAAATATTTTTCTCTTCATTTGGCAAATAACTCAAAGTCTATATGCAAAAGGCTAACTACATAAGAAAAACTATTAGACTAAATTTTGAACTCTAAACTCTGAGCCAGAGATCTCACCAATATGCAATTTTTTTATTTCAGGCCATGCAAAGATTCATTGCTACATGATATCATATGCTATGTACAAGGACTTCATATACCATAATTTCTCTGTTCTTTTGTTTTTAAGAGGAATTTTTATACCTAGAATCTTAAAGAGCCATATTAAAATAAATATCATTCTATGACTCAGAAACAAACTAGCAAGTAGAC
>PVJD01018444.1:0-14429 GCA_004026545.1 Mormoops blainvillei | reverse complement strand
TGGTCCCACAAAGCAAAAGGTCACCAGTTCGATTCCTGGTCAGGGCACATACCTGGGTTGCAGGCCAGTCCCCAGTCAGGGCACGTGCAGGTGGCAGCCTACCGATGTTTCTCTCACACATCAATATTTCTCTCCCTCTCTTTCTGCCTGTCTTCCACTCTAATAATAAATAAAATTCTTTTTAAAAAAAGAAAAATACTTCCTGCTTCATAGCCAATTTATTATGCATTATATTTGTTAATGCCCTTTGGCCAAAGACCACAGGAATACCTGTAGATGAATGAAATGGGTTGATTACTCATCATAGCAAGGCATAACATATACCATGGGAGAGCCATGGGGTGTCTCAGTGAGAAAGCGTTAGAAAGAATTATACCCTAAAAATCCAGGAACACCAATTCAAAAGAACCTATGCACCACAATGTTCATAGCAGCACAATTTACAATAGCTAAGTGTTGGAAGCAACCTAGGTGCCCAACAGTAAATGAGTGGATCAAAAAACTGTGGTACATTTACACAATGGAATACTATGCAGCAGAAAGAAAGAAGGAGCTCCTACCCTTTGCAACAGCATGGATGGATCTGGAGAGCATTATGCTAAGTGAAATAAACCAGGCAGTAAAAGACAAATACCATATGATTTCACCTCTAAGTGAAGACCAATCAACAGAACAAACAAGCAAGTTAAATGTAACTGGAGACACTGAAGTGAAGAACAAACTGACAGTGAACAGAGGAGAGAGGGGAGGGGAAGACAAGGGTGTGAGGGAAACAGGGGACAGGTGGTCAAGGAGCATATGTGAGGGACTCATGGACAAAGTCAAAGGGAGGTGGGGTCAAGGATGGGGGGAGGGGAGAGTGGTGTTGGGAAAATGGACATAACTGTACTTGAACAACAATTTAAAAAAATTTTTTAAAGAAACAAACTATTATAGGAGTGGTGTGTTTCTTGAGTGATTTGGAGAAGGATCTAATAAAGTGCTGGTTTGCTCCAGAATGAATGTTGACAAAGAAAGGACCATTTGATGACTGAGTATCTCAATTAATTCTTATTTAGAAAGGGGAGATAAGAGAAGAATAAAGCTATAGCTGGTTTTAAAAAAAATTAGCAGTCACTCATCTGTCAGTCACTCATTTTATCCAAGAATGGAGGAGATTTAATATTTTATGGGTGTCACGATGACCTTGTTTTTTCTGTGCTTAGACAAAATTATAAAGTAGCCTTAAAATATATGCATCCATGTATATTATAACTGGATTGATGAGCAAAACAAGTGTTGCTGCATCTTTTTGTTTATAGAACACAGAATGTAATTTTTCCACGAATTGATCCTGGAGATGCGTGGAACTTCATATCCCCATACCTGTTTGAAAGTTCCTTTAGATGCAT
Source organism: Mormoops blainvillei (assembly GCA_004026545.1). Lineage (NCBI taxonomy): Eukaryota > Metazoa > Chordata > Mammalia > Chiroptera > Mormoopidae > Mormoops > Mormoops blainvillei. The sequence goes on along the minus strand of PVJD01018444.1, from coordinate 13,038 downwards.
CTGGCCAATTCTGGGGTTTCTCACGTTGTCAGGAAAGCTAACATACTCCCAGGTATTAGTCCCTTCACCACTGAGCCCCTGCTAAAACTTCCTAGGCTCCCATCTACCCACATCCTCAGGCTGCCTTTGCTCTGGCTAAGAGCCTCCGACTGCCATATGACCCTATATTGGCAACTGGGCTGGGTAGAGAAAAGGCTTTGTGTTGTTCTGAAAACAGCACATGCTGGTTATCAGCAAACTGTGTGCTGTGCTTTGCTTTCGCCTCAAGGACAACCCCTTTTCTCTCTCAGGTCTTCGGTTTTCCCATCTGTTCAATGGGTAATTAGTGATTTTTAGGTTTATGCGGAAGATTGTCATACACAAGTTAAGTGTAACCAGAGACACTGAAGTGAAGAACAAACTGACAGTGAACAGAGGAGAGGGGGGAGGGAAAGACAGGGGTGTGAGGGAAACAGGGGAAGGGTGGTCAAGGAACGTATATGGGGGACTCATGGACAACGTCAAGGGACAGGGTGGGTGTCAAGGGTAGGGGAAGGGGGGAGTGGTGGTGGGAAAATGGACAACACTGTACTTGAACAACAATTAAAAAAGTAAACACGGTAAATGTAGTAAAATAAAAAAGGATAGTTATGCCACAGAAATCTTTCTTTAAAGGAATTCTGTCTACACTTCATTTATAAAATACATCAAAGTCAAGCAGACCTGATTGAAAGTGTGGATGAAAAGGGTGGAGATGGGAAAAATGAATGAATGAATGAATTAATTAATTAAGCTTTATTTAGTCTCATTTTATCATGGTCTCAGGCTAACCTTTTTTTTATCTTAATGAACTTATTGGGGTGACTCAAGTTAATAAAATCACATAAGTTTCAGGTGTACAATTCTATAATACATCATCTGTATATTGTATTGTGTGTTTACCACCCCAAGTCAAGTCTTCCATCACCGTTTATGCCACCTATACCCTCTTCTGCCTCCTCCCACCCCCTTTTCCTCTGGTAATCACCACAAGGTTGCCTGTGTCTATAAGTTTTTTGGGGTTTTGTTATGTGTTTGTTTGTTTGTTTGTTTGTTTGTTTTCTGCTTAATCCATCTACCTTTTTCACCCAGTACTAACCCCCAACCCCACCCTGGCCCCTGACACCTGACAGTTGGCTTCAGACTAATCTTGACTGAGTTTTTATTTTGTGAAATTATATCCAATAACAGAATAGCATGGCCTAGTTGAGAGTGTCAGATCAACTTTTAATAACTTTGAGGTCTAGTTGTGAATGCCAGCTCAGTTGTGGGCACCTGGAGCTGTTTTTATTCCCTTCAGGTTTGTAAAACGTTTCATTGGCCATGTGGTAAGCACACTGGGGCAATTTAGAGGTACATTTCTTGGTGCATTAACTCAACAAACAATCAATCAATTATTTCATTTTACCTGTGAGAGGTTTAAAACAAAGAAAAGATATGATTTCAACTTGCATAGAAAAAAACCCAACAACAACAGAAATTAAGGCAGTCCCTAAAGAAATGAATAACAAACATAGCGATGTCTCCTGACACTGTTCCTTTTAGAAGCGGTAAATGAATCCTCAAGGATCAGGAACACCAGGGCTTACTTCCTGGAAGACTCTGCTTATAACCCGTCCATCCTTCAGAAAATGCAATCAAGGATCTTTACCATAACCATTTACTCCTCTTTCCTCCTCTCTGATCATTGCCAGGAAGACTATCTCTATGAAAATAAAAGAGAAACTTTTGATAAGTTTCAGTTTGGAGTTTCCTTTGCTGACCAGGTAATAAGGTTATATAGTGTTTGGAAGAGTAAAAAATACAATCTATTAGTTTTTACCCACAGCTCTCTTTAAATTTGCTATGACCATACTTGTAAAACCAATATTTCATAAGCAAAGGTCAAACAAGGGACTTCCACAGACATTTGTCTCAGTCAGTAATCCTTACAATAACCTTTTAAAGAAGACATAATTATGCCCATTTTATAACTTAGAAAAATGAGCATTAATTTTCTATGACTGTTAAAAAAAAATCTCTTGACTCCAAATTCAATGCTTTTCCAATTATACCCAGCTGCCTACCACTCATCCCAATCTGGAAAGGTATTCTCACTTTTAAGTATTTTCCAGAAACAGATTTCCCAGTGTTACACATATGGCAGCCCCCTCACTGAAACTATACATACCAGCTAACAGAAAGAATTGAGTTGTCACGAGACATCTCTGGACTGGCTATGGAGAAAGGGGTAACAAATGGACATACAATGATTTCTACTGTACTGAACTTTGAGAAAAATTAAAATAGGGAATGTCTTCCTCATGTTGACATGACCTGGCTCACTCAGATATTGTCTATCTCAACCTTTCTGGAGTTCACTGATTTAACAAGTACACTATAAAAGGGAGATTGTTGTTAATTAACTCAGTCCAGGCAGCCTAGGTACATAAACAACGATGCCTTGTAAACTTGTGCACAGCACCCTCTGCAGTTGATGCAGGATGACTCAACCAGACCTTTTTTTTTTTTTTAAACATCTCCATCTCAGACTTGTGGCCAGTAAACATCAGTTTCTTCTGTTCGGTGAAGCTAAGTAATAAAAGGTGAGTAACCATGTAGTCTGGTTAAATATATCATGTTGAGCATGAAATGGCGATGGCCATCCCTGTTTTCTAGGACAGCTTCCTATTTTCTTAAACAGCTTTATCAGACTTTCTGACAGAATTGTTCTGAGAGGGAATGGTCTAACCCAAAAGTCTAACACGATTGGTTTTTTTCGTTCTTAAGGTGTACTCCGCTGCTATGTAGAGATGAGGGGGACGGGGAAAAGTAGAGGCAAGGAGCTCTGTCAGGATGCTGCTGCCGAAGTCCAAGGAAAAAAGAGTGATAGTTTGAACTTGGAAGATGACAGTGAAGATAAAAAGAAGGGCATTACACGAGTCATATTTTAGAAACAAAAGCGTCTTGCCAATGAGTTGGATGTAAGGTTTAAAAGAAAGGAAGATATGTAACATTAAAATAGGCAAGCAGGAAAAGTCCTTGAACTTTAACTAAATGATTCAAAGTGCTAAGAATATTTTGAGATGATGGATAAAGTGATGATTACACAAAATAACCTTTTAGAAATATTGTGTAGAAAATTTTGGTTAAAAACTCCCCAACCACAATTAGTAACAAATTATTTTGACCTGTTGAAAATTGAGTGGCTTTCCTCTGAATTGGTATTAAACCTGTAGGCCTAAAAGGACTTATTTAACATGTGGAATTTAAAGTCCATACATGACCTTCACATATTATAGCAAATTTTCTTTTCAGTCACTCCTACAGTTCATTAGCAGCTGGTGTATTCTCACAGCCCCAACATGTGTTAACAGCCCCATTGACGGAATAGGGCATTTGGGAAAATGGCTTCTTCAGAAAAGGCCACTTTCTGAATATTTTCATCCTGAATGAGACTAGTATAAAATAATGGAAATATATATTAGCTATTTTATGTCTGCTTTAAGTTACTTTCAAAGAAGATGAATATTTGGCATCTGAAACTTAATCTCAGTCCCTAGTCATACATCCTCAAGATCAAAGCAGAAAGGGCATTTAGAAAATGCAAGTTTATGATACAAGAGCCAGAACCTCTTTATCCCACAGCTCAGGCACTAAAAGGCCCGAGGTAATGTAAGTTAAGACATAAACTAGCACGATCTTGGGAAAATGTATTGGCCTCTTGAGTCCCCCATGTCATAGGCATATAAGATCCAAAACTAGTTCGGGCTCAGAGAGATAAGCTTTTGTACACACTTTATAAGTTTCAAAATATTAATCAATTTGCTAGTCCCGTCACATAATTTCTTGTCTAAAAACAAACAAACAACAAAAAAAACCTATTATAATCAACTGGCTTTCCTCTGATACCTTCTGCCATTTAACCAGGGAGGTCTTACTGTTTTTGAATATTCCAAAGAGACCATTGGCAGATTCCTTGGATAACTATGCCAACTCTTAAAAATAATTTATTATTGATTAATTAATACTATATTCCAGAAAATGGAAAATAAACTATTTTTCATGTTCCTATGCATGTCCTATTTACAGAGGCTATAATAACTAAAACTGAGGTCTGGATGCAGAATTATTTAACAAAAGTTGGGTTCTTTCTAATTCAGAAAAGCATAAAGCTATTATGCAAATGTATAACCATCCAAAGTCATTCGGCTTTGAGGTGTTCCAAAGAAGTGATTGGAAGAGAGAGCAAAAAAATTTAAAGTTTTCTCACCTTTAGAAGTTTTCTGCTACATGTACCTTAACGTTAGATCCCTGACACCCAGTTTCACAGTTTACATGGATTTTGCAGTGTCATATTCCCAACCCAAACAATTGGAGACATTTTCAATATGACAAGATTAATGCTGATCCTAACTCTCAGCTGTATCTACCCTGGATGTCTGGGGAACTGTATTAACAGAAGTGAGTGACAGCTATTTCCTACAATTAATTTGAATGTTTTACTCCTGAAATTCATAGATTGCACTATCAAACAGAATCAATGAATTAGTTAACTACCCCAGAAGAGAAAAATGATTCCCATAATCCCGAGAGTCCCAGTCTTCTACTTTGCCACATGTAGCTATGTTGGCGTCACCTCTTTCTGAGAAGAGAAAAAGTGCATTTATTCATTCATTTTATGAACATTTATTAAAAGCCGTCTAAGTGCAAAACATCATGCTACTTCCCAATCACTTCTGGTAAAATCACTTCTCACAAACTGATTGTGAGCCTGTGACAAAGTTCTGTTTGAAACTTGCTATATAGGAAAATGCTCCCAAGGGAGCCACTTCAAGGAATTCTCTCTTGGGAGGGGCATATAGGAAAAGTAGGAGGTATAATGAAGAAATGCCCTGTTTAAATCATAAGGCTGATCACAAGCCTCAAAGCACATAAAATATTGATGATGAACTGCTTAGGAGTGGCTGTAAATTGTATTACACATTAAAATGTTCTCCTAAGCCAAATATGGGGACAGTTTTCTTTATCATTTCCAGAATACTCTTTCTTGAGAACAGTTCTGATATAACCACCTACACTGAAAAAGAAAAAAGTACTACCAAGGACAGAACTACCCAGTCCGATGTTACCAGAAGAAAAGAGGAGAGAAAGGGAATCTGTTAAAATGTAACCTCTATGTCATTCCCCAGGCTCTGGTAACTACCGAACTTAATACTAGAAAAAGATGTTGTTGAAACTAATACAAAATAATGTTTTAAAATATAAATAATCACTTTGAACATAAAAAAAGGGTGTTAACAGAGCTCTCATATACTGTCAGTGGCAGTGAAAACAGAGCAACAATGATAGAACGCTTAAGCTTAATCTACTAAAATTGAAGATACACGCCCTATAATCCAGCCTACAAAAATATATGCATGTGTGAACTGGGAAAAATGAACTATATGTTTGTGGTAACATTCCTCTAAATGGGAAATAACCAAAATATTCATCCATAATAGAATAATTAAATAAGTGGTTGCTTATTCATAAAATGTGAAAGTATAGAGTAGTAAAAATGGACTACTACAGATACAACAGATACAGATACAACATGAATTTCACAAACTTAATGTTTAGCAAAAGAAGCTATCCAAAAGTACTACATATGACATGATTTCATTTATGTAAAGTACAAAACAAGTAAAACTAAACACTTTTGTTTAAGAATGCACACTTAGATTATTTTGGGGGTGTTTGGAGGTGGCTGTGGTGGCAAGGAGGGGCATTTCCTTGTGCTTCCCTTCCCAGGAGTGGGGAGCGGTATCCGGGGTCACCATTTCCAGCATCAGCAACTTGTGATTGATGGTACCAGATATTCAGTTGTACATCCCCATGTCAATGCACTGCCAGTGATAAGGAAGCTGAGGCCATGGGCTAGAACAGGGTTCTCCTGACTCAGTCCAGGACTCTTTCTATTACATCATGCTGCCTGATGTTTGCTTATGGAACTCAAAACTACCACAAACAGGGGTTATATCCTGTGTGTGACCTCATGGTTTAAGTGGAAATAAAGATGAGCATAAGCAGTGATGAGGTCAACTTCTTGGTATATATATATAGATACTTGCAAGAGTCAGGATTTTCTCATTCAGCATTTACCTTTGGCATAGAAAGCTATATTAGTCAATCAAATATAAATGGTGTCCTTGTCCCACCTGATGCATTGGTTGCTATCATTCAGAAAGGTCTACAGTATGTAGAGGCAGAAGTCAGTATTAATGAGGATGGCTCCCTGTTTGATGGTTGACCAACAAAGTCTCTGTCACTAATAGATGCCATAATGCCTGATGTGGTACAAACGAGACAACAAGGTTACCTAGATAAGCTTGCACAGCAATAAACAGCAGCTGCCATGGCTGCCGCAGCTGCCACAGACCAATAGGATCTGAAAAATATGGAGAAAACACAGCAAATGGAGAGGAGAATGGAGCACATACTGTAGCAAATCACCATGCTGATATGATGGAAAAGGATGGGGATGTCGAAATCCCTCCTAATAAGGCAGTTGTGTAACAGGGCCATGAATCTGAAGTGTTCATCTGTGACAGGAACCCCATTACTGATTTCTTGGCATCAGGGTCTGGAGACTCAACAGCAAGAATATGGAGTCTTAGTGAAAATAGCGCTAGTGGCTCCACACAGTTAGCACTTAGACATTGTATACGAGAAGGAGGGCAAGGTGTCCCAAGCAGCAAGGACATGACCTCTCTAGATTGGAATAGTGAAGGCACACTTCTAGCAGATTGTTCATACAATGGGCTTGCCAGAATATGGACTAAAGATGATAACCTCACTAGTGCCTTGGAGCAGCATAAAGGCCCTGTATTTGCATTAAAATGGAATAAGAGAGGAAATTTCATCCGAAGTGCTGGAACAGACAAGACAACGATTGTCTGGGTTGCACATGCTGGTGAAGCCAAGCAGCAGCTTCCTTTTCATTCAGCAACAGCACTGGATATTGACTGACAGAGCAGTAACACCTCTACTCCTTGTAGTACAGATATGTGCATTCATGTCTGCAAATTAGGACAAGAGGGACCTATTAAAACATTCCAGGGACACACGAATGAAGTAAATGCTATCAAACAGGACCCAACTGGCAATCTTCTGGCCTCCTGCTCTGATGACATGACTTTGAAGATTTGGAGTATGAAACAAGACAATTGTGTCCATGATTTGCGAGCACATAATAAAGAAATTTATACTACCAAGTGGAGTCCAACAAGGCCAGGGACAAATAATCCAAATGCCAACCTTATGTTAGCAAGTACATCCTTTGACTCTACTGTTAGATTATGGGATGTAGACAGAGGAATTTGCATTCATACTTTGACAAAACACCAAGAGCCTGTGTACAGTGTAGCTTTCAGTCCTATTGGCAGGTGGACTTGTCAAGTGGTTCTTTCAACAAATATATACACATCTGGAACACACAGGCAGGTGCTCTGGTTCACAGCTATGGGGGAACAGGTGGGATTTTTGAAGTTTGTTGGAATGAAGCAGGAGACAAGTTTGGAGTCAGTGCATCAGATGGTTCAGTTTGTGTATTAGACCTTCAGAAATAATGCTACTAGTTGGAAACCATGGACTATGAATGGGTACATAGCCAAAATGACTGTCCCTGACCCACGACTGCCATAGTCCCATTTGAACCATGGCCAGTCTACTCCAGCCAAATCTAAAAGAAATATATACATACGGTGGATGTAAACAAAATTGCACCCTGAAGATGACAGCATTTTGTCACAGCTTGTGAATTCTGTTCACCAAGTTCTAGAATCTAATCTGCAGTGCCTCTAAAATAGCATTTAGAAGTTTTGGATATGAAAAACAGAAGAAAGAAGTATGCATTATAGAAGCAACCCACACATGTACCAGTTTTTGGATACTAATGACAGCCTTGTTTCTCCCCTTTAAATCAGCAGACACCATGGGTTATATTCTTTTTTTCCTTTTAGTAGTTGAGCAGCTGAGAGTACATACAAAGAAAATGGATTTACAAAAACTGGCAGCAGTAGTTTGTCCCTGGTTTTAAACTGTGTTTTTGGTTTAGTTTATGGATGCATGAAGTAAGGGAGTGAATCAGCTTCTTGTTTATATTTTTTTCACCTTTCAAACAGAAAATTATTAAAAATATTTTAATGCATTCTTTTGAAAAGATAAATGTTTGGTACATTTTATGACCCTCAGAGCATATATTCAATTGGTGCATGTTGTAGAAGGGGAAATTTGAAGTTAAATGAAAATACATGACTTTGGTCATGTCAATCAATAAGACATAAGACGCATCAGTAAAAGGGTATTATGTTCTGTTTTTTGTTTGTTTTGTTTTGTGAAGTTTTGTTTTGGTTTTGTTTTGCGAAGGTTTGGCTTTTTTGTGTGTGATGTGGCTAAATACAGTAGTTTCATTTTTGGGATGACATATTTCTGCCAAAGAAAGACTAGAGGGCACAAAAGGGTTTTTTTTTTTTTAATATTGTAGAGAAGATGCATTAAAAAACCTTCTGTTTTGTAGCCATAACTAAATTATGGTTAAAATGTGCACTATCGTGAAGAGGAGCAAAGTACGTTTGGGGTTTTTGTTGTTTGTTTATATGTTTGTTTTGCTTTGTTTTTTAAGAGATTAAAATGTTTCTGGATAAGGATTAGCTTCTCCAAGTGTCCATTATTCTGTGTAGAAGCTTAAATATGTAATGTAACCAAACTCTAGTATTAAAAACCTCTCAATTGTATTTTTTATACAAAGCAAGAGAACAGCATATAACACTGCCATTACATGGCAAAATGTTCGATACCTTAGTTTAAAAGCAATCTTTAAAACAAAACAACTTGCTTCAAGGCGTTTTTAAATAGCAGTGATTCAGATTTCTTTTCTTCAGTATAATTGCACTAACCTCCCTGCTGCTCTGATTCTGTATTCGTGGTACTTGTGACTACATTTTCTCAAATATGGATAGATTTAAGCTGCTATCTTTTTTCCCAGTAATCAGTACTGTATCATGTCTTACTCTGTTTATGATATCAGGTAGTTTCTTAAGGACACAGATACCAGATCAAACCTCCTCTTGTGCTCCTGCAGCTAAAAGCGAAAATTTACGGAATTTACAAATGATAGCATGGGACTCTATATGAGTGATTAACAAAGTCTGTCAGGGTCAAGCAAGAATCCAGGTCAGTTTTGAAGAAAATAGTTGTCAAATTTATATCTCAAAGATTTTAATTAAGGAATTGCTTATTATCGAGCTTAGCAAATTTATAACATTATCCCAATCGCTAATTATTTTGAGGCCTGTACTACTAAAATTTTAACCTATGTTTTAAGTACAAACTGATTAGTCCAAGTAATGCACATTCGAATTTAAGCATTTGTTGTTTTGTTATTTTCACAAAAGAGCATTGATTGAAGCAAGTCTTGGTTTTACTAAGGTAGGATACCATTTGCTATTGTTAAAGAAAATAAATACACTTAATTCCATAATACATTGTTATATGTACCCCAGTTGTTGTTAGTGGGGACTAGGCTATTGTAATAATATTTTTAAAATTTACATCCCGAGAGGCCGTCATTCATGATGGTTTTGTGCCAGCTGTTTTTAGGGTTTTTGATCACATTTTAGATATTTACAACTATTACCCTGTGACCTACACAGGAAACCTAATATGTTGAGTATCTGGCACTTGAAATCCTGCTTTCGTTGCTGAAGGTCCGCCTCTGTGGTTGATCTCTGTTGTTGTTTTAAAAAAAAAAATAAAAATTTTAAAAATCTGTGCAATAGTTTTTAAATGTGCTCCCAGGAATAGACACAAATGTTTTGAGTATGTTTAAGCTGAATTTTCCTTTAGTGATGCATTTGTCAGTTGCACTGAATTTAAATCTGAAAGTCAAAGGTGATTATGATAGTACTTTTGCATTTTGATATGGAGAGTTTATTCATTTGCATACAGTTATTCACTTTTTTCCCAGCCGATTAAAAGATAGTCAAGAAGTTCTGCAATATAGCTGCCAAAATAGACAGCTGCATTTTTATGGTATTGTCAGCTTTTCTGGTTCTTTTTTTAATTTTTAGCTATTTTACTTATGCGTAATAGCCATAACAGGACATATGAAAGATTATAAATACAGAGTTTTATTATCCTGATGTCTTGGGTCTTTTAAGTATAAACTTTATCTGGTTGGTATCCACTTTGTAGGCTTGGGTTCTTTATGAGCATACAGTTGTTAGTTTTTGCTGCTGTTCTCATCACCATTGCGTGCTGCTGTACCACGATGCTGCTCCAACAGACAGCAATCAGGTTGCCTCTAATTTGAGCAGCAACGTGATTGCAGGAGACCAGGTTCCATAGCCCATCAGGTTCTATATTTGAAGTTCTTGCTCATTTTTCCTTTTATTTTTTTCTGAGAACCTATTCCTGAAGTTCAGCTAATTCCAGTAGATTTTCTGTGATATTCATTATGTATCATCATTATATAGGTAAGACACTTACCATAAGGGAAAAAAGAAAGGAAAACTTGAATGAATAGAATACTGACTGATTAAAATAGAATAAAGAGCAGCTGTCACTCTTAAACATCATCAAGGAAATCTATTTTTTTCTCCATGCAGGATATCCCATAAGGTCTCATGTTTTTTCCACTCTCCATTTCCTGTTGTTGATCAGGTACCAATCAGTGACTTTCAAATCACTTTTAGAATCGATAATGTTCAATTTCCTAATAGGTCTTAGAGTGTGTTGAATTCTGTTCTCATTCATTATTCCCTAAGTACGTATATTTTAGGATTAAACACCTTTTACAGATACTGAAAGTGCCTCCTTCTGTGGTTTAAAACACAAATTATGATACAAAAGTAACCTCGAGATTGAATTATATGAAGTTTTCTTTTATTTGCTTTGTTTTGCTTTTTGACATATAAAAATGTCAAGAGAAAGGCCAAAGATTTGTACATTTTCATTTAACTTATAAAGCACTCCTTTTTTACCTTAAACCTTTTTCTGTCAAATTAGTTTTAATGAGAGAGCACTATTTTTACGGAGCCATTTATGTAGAATGATTTTGTTAAGAGTAAACTATCGAATAAAGGTCTCACAAGGAGTATGCATTTTTGCTGCTTAAAGGAATCACAACCATCTTTATGTGAGCAAAAAGTTTTACTAGAGAAGCAGAAAAATAAATTTCAAATGCAGTGCTATTTATTCTTCTCAAAATAGTTTTCATTTTCTTAAGCACATTGTACACTTCTACAGAACCTGCATTTATTCTTACATGCTAAGGATGTTACTTGGATTCGGTGAATTACTGTTGACAGTTTCCACAGAAATCTTGTTTCAGTGGACCAACATGGTGGCACCACAGCAAATGCGAACCTTTTGGGGAATAGCGGCAAATCTACAAGAGACCCTGGTTGGTTTGTGGGCTTATTTGTCGTTTTCCCTTCTGAATCAGCAGGGATAGAAGGCGGGCAGGAAAGTTATGAATTATTACTCCTTCTGGTAGTAGCTCTGAAGTGTCACAGTCAATATCTGTTTCTTTCTTTTTTCTTTTAACATGATTCTAGTTTAACAAAGAAGAGAGAGAGAGAAGAGGAAGTGCTCGCTTTTAATACACTGATTGAGAAATTTGATGTCTTATATCTGTAGTTCTGAAGTATTAATAACATTCTTTATTTCTGCCTTTAGGTTGACAGTGTTGAAGATGGGGGAAAAATTAAGGTTTTTTTTCCTAGTAAGCTATTTCATGATGTTTTCTTTGCAGTTTCTAGATAAGTTAAAAAAAAAAAAGAAAACATTCTGCACGTCGTATCTAGTCTGATGTACTTACCCATCTCATTAAAACCAAAAACACAGACTGCATTTTGTAACTGTGTAATCCCTAAACACAGAAGTAATTTTCTTCTTTCCTGACTTTGACATTGTAGCTATAATGTTCCAATTCTGATTTTTACAAATCCTTTGGGTCTAATTCTGTGAGCCTACCTCTAGCACTGGATTACAATGTCTGCATCATTTCTTTAATTGCCCCGTTAACTTTAAAACTGTTGTAAAAGTGTAAACCAGCCCATGGTCATTTTTTGTACATGTTAAAGAGCTTTATTGTTCAGTTTGCATGATTATTGTGTACAGAAGACTGGTTATAGATGCTCTATGCTGTCCGGAACCACGTCAATTACACTTAGAGTGTATTTTGGTTCCGTCTCACAATGGCTTGTCCCCTAGGACCGTTTATCCTTCCTACGCACATTTGCGGCTGCTCTCATTGCAGTTTTCCATTGCATTGTATTGCTTTGACAACTGTGATTTGAATCAGCTCTGAAAGAGGCCCGGAATAAAATATACTTTGACATTAAAAAAAGGAATGCATACTTAGTTATTGAAACAAAGAAAAACAAGGAAGTAGTTACCAAGAGGAAAGGAGAGTGTTAGCAACTGGAGGAACAGAGAAGCAGAGGATAGTGACTGGAATGAAGCATGAAGAGAGATCTGAGGGGTATTCTATTTCTTGACCTCAGTGATAATTACTGTGGACTTTTATTTATAATGATTTAATAAGCTGTATATGTATATATTAAGCATGTTTCCATACATTTCACAATAAGGAAAAAATCTCTGTTTATCTGTTGATATTCATTGACTTCTAGTGTTTTTTATAGCCCAACAAAGCCAAGACAGTACTTCAGGTTTAGACAAAAATAGTACTATTAGTATATAAGTGTTTATTGCATTCCCCATGGTGGTTTCAATACATACCTGGGTTCCCATCTATCTGTACACAGTCATTCAATGATTTGATGCTCTTTTTACAGCTCACAGACCCATGAAAATCTTCAACAACTCCAGCACCATCACTGGCTTCATCCTCTTGGGCTTCCCTTGCCCCGAGGAGGAACAGGTTCTCCTCTTTGTGCTCTTCTTTGTTGTCTACCTCCTAACCCTCATGGGCAATGGTTCCATCATCTGTGCTGTGCGCTGGGATCAGGGGCTCCACGCCCCCATGTATAT
>PVJD01018443.1:0-14478 GCA_004026545.1 Mormoops blainvillei | reverse complement strand
GAACATCGTTTCATGTACTTTTTAGACAGTCATGTATCTACCTTTGTCAAGTGAAAAATTAGGCTGGTTTTTGCCTAACAACCTAAAAGGTAAACATTTTCTGTGTCAACATTTATTGTCTCGCAGATGAATATCATAGGACGAAGGATCCAGGACTGTGGACATTTTTCTGATGCTGAAATAATCAGTTAAAAATGAACAGCTCTTAAAAATTTTAACTTTGAGTTATAATTTACATAGCTAACAATATATCCATTTTAAGTGTTCACCTGATGAATATGATGTGAGGTAAGGTTTGAGGTTTATTTATTTATTATCACATAGCATCCTGTCATTCTAGCACCATTTATGGAAAAGACTACCCCTTCCCCACTGAATTACCTTAGCATCTCTGTCGAAAGTGTATTGACCGTATATGTGAGAGTATACTGGATTCTCCATTTCCCCCCCACAAATCTACGTCCGTCTTTAGATCAGTTCTACAATGTCTTGATCACTGTAGCTTTTTAGTCAACCTTAAAGCCAAGTAGTATAACTCCTCTAATTTCATTCATTTTCAAAAAAAATTGGCTCTTCTAGATTCTTTGTATTTTCTTATGGAATTTTATCATCAGTTTGTCAATTTCTACCAAAAAAAAAAAAAGACTGCCTGGGTTTTGGGAGTGCACTGATACAGAATTATTATTATTTCTTCCTGATATGGTTAGTAGAACTCACCAATGAGGCCATCTGGGATTAGAGGTTTCTCTGAAGAAAGTTTTTAACTACAAATTCAATTTCTTTAATAGCTATAGGGATATTCAGGTTATTAATTTTTGTTGAATGAGCTTTGGTAGTTTGTGTTTTTCAAGAAATTTATTCATTTCAAGTAATTTGTCTAATGTATTGTCATAAGTTGTTCATAATGTTCCTTTATTATTCATTTACTGTTTATTGTTTCTACAGTCCTATTATAATTCCTAAAACTGGTGATTTATGTCTTTTCTTTTTTTAATTTCTGATTTTTCTGGCTAGAGATTTATCAATTATATTCATCTTTTCCAAGAACTTAGTTTACTTTCATTGAACTTTCTATTCTTTTTAAAAAATATTTTATTTATTATTTTTAGAGGGAGGAAGGGAGGGAGAAAGGGAGAAAAACATCCATGTGTGGTTGCCTCTTGAGCGCTCCTTAGTGGGGACCTGGTCTGAGACCCAGGCATGTACCCCGACTGGGAATCAAACCAGCGACCCTTTGGTTCACAGGCCGGCACTCAATCCACTGGACCCACCTCCCAGGGCAAATTTTCTATCCTTTTTCTATTTTTCAGTGATTTGCACCTATTACTTCCTTTTTTCTTAATCCGGATTTATTCACTGTTGTCTTTCTAGTTTTCTTGACTTGCAAACTTAGATCACTGATTTGAGGCCTTTCTTCTTTCCTTGCATAAGCGCCGAGAGCTGTATGTTTCCCTTTAAGTGCTACTTTAGCTACATCCCACACATTGTGATGTGTTGAGATTTCATTTTCATTCATCGCGCTCTATTCTAATTTCTTCTGTGATTTCTTCTTTGACCCATGGGTTGTTGTTTTTGTTTTTTGTTTTTTTTTAGAAGTATGTTATTTAATTTCCAAATAGGAGATTTTTTTCACATACTTTTTGTTATTGAGTCCTGGTTTAATTATTTTATGTTCAAAGAACAGACATTACATAATGTGAACCACTTTATATGCGTTGTGACTTGTTCTGTGGCCTGGTCTATGGGCTTTCTTGCTCAATGTTCCTTCCATGTGTCCTTGAAAAGAATGTGCTTTGCTGAAGTGTCTACAACCTGAAACTGGGCAAATTAGTTGATACTGTCTGTGTTCCCGTGTAAAGGCAATAGGGTTACTAATTTTCTGTCTATCTATTATTGAGGGAGGAACATTTAAATCGCCAACTGAAATTGTTGATTTGTCTCTTTCTCTTTTTAGGTCTGTCAGCTTTTCCTTTCTGTATTTTTGGAGCTCTGTAATTAGGTACACACACATTTAGGATTGTTACAGCTGCGTGATGAACTTAACCCTTTTTCATTCTGAAGCCGTCCTCTTCCCCCTGGTGTAAGTCCTTGCTCTGAAGTCCGCTTGGTCTGATATTAGTGCAACTGGTCCAGCTAATCTCACGCCCAGTAGGTGCGCGGTACATCTTTTTCCATTCCTTTACTGTTAGTCTATCTGTGCCATTGTACTTAAAGGAGGTTTCTTTAAATACTTCGGTTCTGTTATTTGGTCCACTTAGACAATCTCGACTTTCCAATTGGAATGTGTAGCCCGTTTATAGTTGAGACAGTTTGGGGTATGGTTGGGTTTAAATCTATCATCTTGTTTCTTTTTCCTTATTTCCTTCCCCACTTGATCAAATGTGCATCAAGCCTGAGTGTGTGTGTGTGTGTGGTAAAATAAACAGAACATTGTGAATTGAGTGCTTCTCAGTATTTCAATGTATACCCACTTTGGTTTATTAGCTATACTTTATCGTTTGGTCACTTAGTAGTAACGCTATTGTTTTTAGTGTTATGCTGTGTTGCATCTTGAACTTGTCACAGCCTGCCTCCTGATGATGTCACACCGCTTCACCTGAAGGGGGTAAGAGCTTTGCAACGGTAACTGCCCTGTCCTTTCCCCTGTTCCTTTTTTTGTAATATTGTTTCCATATCATACATTTCACTCCTACACGTTAGGGAGCTCGAAGTATGCAGTTATTTTTTAAAGCAAGTCTTCTATAGTCACAAATGAAAAAGGTGATTTTCAAAGAAAAACATCATTAACATAAAATGCCCCAATGACACAGCAAGTGATTACTTCCAGAATGCGCTGTTTGTGGTGTGATTGTAGCGTTTTTATGCTGTCATTATTTATTTCTCTTTCTCCTACATTAGACAATAAAGTCCTTGAGAGCCAAGACAATATCTATTCATCTTTCAACCTTAGCCCATTGCGCGGAGCTCGGGGGAGTCAACCGACTATACAGCTCACTAATTTCCTGACGCCTCATGGCCCGACCCCACCCCCCCAACGAAGGAAGGATGAGACGGCTGACATGCAAATACCTGAAGTACAGCTGGAGCCAGCCCTCGCGGCAGACGGGGCACGCGGCCTCGGAATCCCTTCGATGTGTACCTCCTCCCCTTTGCCCTCACCCTCGCCAGCCAGCTCCCGCTCGAAACCCGATGGGCAGGAAGAGGAAAGCGAGGACTTCAAGCACGCTTCCAAGAGACCTTAAAAGGTCACAGACCAGGACTCAGGGTGGGCCCTGCCTGTGGTTGCCTTCTCAGAGCTGTTGGGCGAGGCCCCGTTGGGTATGTCATTTGTCGGGAGGCCTCAGATGGGTTGGTGTTGGGAACAAATGTGACGTGGATGGGATCTGGGAATGGACAGACAGGGGTCACATCTGGATCATGTCACCGCCGGCCTGGGAAGCGACCCAGAGCCCCGGGCTTACTTAGCGTCTTCGTGGGCCGGTTGCCGACCTCACTGGGGAAACTGGCAGTGAGCAGCTTCATCAAGAGCTACGCCTTTCTGCAGCCGAACTAGAGCATCGGCTGACTAATGAGGTAGAGGGTACTAATGCCCTGGGATGTGGAAACTGCATGCTTCCGACATTGGCGTTGTGTATTGAATGCATTCTGAAGTAGATGGGAGGCTTGGGAACAGTTCACGCTGGCTCACAACCGGCGACAGCGAGTCCTTCTGTAAACGAGGAAGTGGAAATATTTCTTTTCCAGCATTGTGAATTCAGAACAATCAGAGCATTATGGATTTTACCCTGCTTTGCTGACCTTTCTCTAATTTTCCAATCCTTGAAATGTCGAGAGGATTATAAAAAATGTTCACAATGTGTTTTTTTTTAAATCCTACATAAGTAAATAAAAAAACAAAACAAAACAATGTTTCTCCCTTCCAGCTACTGTTCACCTTCTAGGAGAGAACTTCTTTCAAAGAGGGACCTTTAATGCACACCTAAAAATTTTTAAAAAGCTAAAACAAAATTCTTTCATGTGTAAAATTAAAATTAAACTTAGGTTCAATAGTCTTCCTGTTTCCTATTTTATTGGCTGAACACGTGTACGTTAAGCACTCGCGGACAGGGCGAGGAAGGGGGCCGTGCACCCACCACAGTGGAATAAGGCGGTTAGTGCTTCCCGCCCAAAGACAGGGCTGCGGCGGTTCCCCCCAATAACCACTGATTCTCTCTAGACCTATTTATTCATCTATTTTGATGGCCTATGGATTAGCCATTGGTCTCCCCATTCACTGCATCACAGAACTAGAAAGGCTTTTGAGGATCATGTCCTGTGGTGGTTTTCGAACTCTTTGTTTCTAGCCAAGGAGCCTGATGTCCAGCGACTCAGACAGAAGTGGGGCTGCCCGGCTGCAGGTAGGAGACTTGCGGCTCTGGCCTCTCTCCCGCAGCCCGCTGGCTGGCCCAGCCCTGGGCAGCGGATGGCTTGAATCCTTGACAGGCAGGGAGAGGAAAACGAGGACTTCAGTTGGGGTCAGTTGAGGTCATGTGACACTGGGGCCAGTGTTGCCTGTTCTCAGAGCTTCTCTGATGGCCAGGGTTGTGGGTGGGAAGAAGAGAGGCTGCTTTGGGAAGTGACCAGCATTTCTGGGTGTCTGGAAATGACCTGGTGAGCAGCAGCGGGGGTGACCTGCTGATTCAGGGGACCTTGGGAGTGGGGACCTTTCTAAGCCTGAAGGCTGGGACGGAATCCTGGAAAAAAGTCTATTTGGGATCCATGTGGGCCCCAGCCAGTGTGGAGAGCTGCCAGCTAACCTAGAGACAGTGTGGAGAGGTCGGTGAGTCTAGGAGACCCTCCAGGGACACCGGGGTAGGGCTTTTCCCTCAGGAAATGGCCCCCACGGCTCATTGGCAAAGAGAACTTTCCAGATTGTCATCTAAGCCCTCCAGCGACTTCACCACATGAGGCAGTACCAGTGTCACCTTTGCATTTGAAATGGCAGTCTACGACTGGAGCTTAGAGTTCTGGAAGTATTCGGTTTGATTCAACCAATTCAAGACTGCTCCAAGAAAGTGATCCAGGTGCCGTTTTAGAAGTTCCATTAACTCTTCCAAAATGATAAGGTACCATTTAGTAAATTACTACTCTCTGGTACTTAATGACATCCTAGCACCTGAGAGGATTGATTTCATCTCATAACACTCTCTAAAGTGTGTGTGTGTATACGTGTGAGAGAGAGAAAGACAGAAACTGAGAGAAGGAGAGAGAGAGAGAGAGAGCATTTTAGGAAATAATGTATAAAGGCAAAGGTTTATCTGTAACTCTAAAATGTAGATCATTTCTCTCTCAATGGCCTGAATTAACATCCAGTTTTCTTTCTATTTTGGGCAGTTATTAGCTATAATTTCCTTAAAATGCCATTGAAAAAACTATTATCGAAAAATGGCTGTCTTTGTCAGGACCCTCTCTGAGCTGCAACCACCTCCAGCTAATCTAAGCAAAGTAGGGCGTTCACCGGCTCACAGAAATGGGAAGTCCAGGTGCATGCAGGAAGCCGCTGGCAGGACTGTAATGATGTCATCTCTCAAAGGCACTCAAGGCCAGGCTGGGGACAAGGCTGGCAGGGTTTTGACTCATCACCAGTGGACACAGGCTGCTTTCCGACCAGTTCCAGGGGCAGAGGCCCAGGAGGGACTCTGATTGGCCCGGCCCATGTCACATGAGCAAGCCCAGACCAATCCCTGTGGACCACATGGTTGACAAGAAGTCAGCCTTCGGTAGGGCCTGGTGGAAAGGGCTCCAGCCAGAACAAAGGGGTTGGTTAACCGCAGAAAGGCAGGATAGGTGCTGGACATACAAAAGCCACCAGAGTTAGACCCTCTTTTTCAGACTCTTCAATATTTTAAAAAAGATTTAATTTATTTATTTTTAGAGAGAGGGGAAGGGAGGGAGGGAGAGAAGCACTGTCAATCGGTTGCACGCACCCTGACTGGGGACAGAACCCGAAACCTGGACATGTGCACTGACTGGGAATCGAACCGGCAACCTTTTTGGTTCACGTAATGATGCCTGACAAACTAAACCACGCCAGTCAGGGCCAGAACCTTCAGTATTGATAGGCCCACCAACAGCACAGATTCTACCAACCAGTCCTTTCTGGAACAAGGCTGGGTGTCAATACAAATTGTGTCTAAATATCCGTTGTGTTTCATTTTGAAATCTTGCTGCCTGCTGCCTTTGTTGCTAGTGCTTTCATTGTATAACGCTCAGCTTTCAGTCTGGCTGCATTTCTTCAGATAGAGCCCACTCGTTCTGAAAATGCCCTTCGCCCTCGTTGTCCAGCCTGCAGAGTGATCTGCTGGCATCTCTAAGTTGGGAGCTTTTAGCGCTGGAGTACCTGCCGTCCTTGGCTGCTCAAATTCCCCGACCGCCGACCTTCAAACCCGCCAGGAAGGGGAAGCTCCATGGATATTCCTGCTCTTCCTGGCAGTGTTCTTCAAAATGTCACTGCATTTCCCCTTAAGCCCTTGTTTGCACACCTTCACCCTGGGTCACCCTCAGGCCGTGGAAACCTCCCGACCCCGCTGACGGGCCCTCACACGCTTCCTGGCTCCACATGACTTCCCTTCGCTGCCATGAGATATTTTAATCTGACGGACTTCTGTAAGAGATGACCTCAGATTGCAGTTTTGAGGTTGGCTTTGTCGGGCAATGGCGGGCTGCTCCAGCTCTTCGAAGCTGGACACCCTCTCCTTGATCGTTTAGCGATACGCGGGTGGCTTCCTCCCTGCGATGTTGGGTGTGGAATCCTTGTGAACTTACCTCCGATGCACAGCTGACAGTCTCATTTCTTTCTAGAAGCCACCCTGCTGCATCATCTCCCAGGAAGTACTTTCTTCTTCGGGCTCCTACGGAACATTGACTCTTGCCAAATGCTGGTTGGAGGTTTGTTATTTTGATGCACATGAGCGCCAATGTGTGCCTGCGTGTTCACACGTGTGTCATATGTACTTGGGGAACTTTACTGTTAACGAATTTGAAAACCTCAAGGTCGGGGACCAATATTCCACAGTTCTGGGCGTCTCATGGTGCCTGCCTTGCAGGTGCTCGATAAATGCTTTTAAATGAACTCAAGACTGATTTCGACATTTCCAAATATGTTTTCTCCTTGCCGGGTTCTACTCCCTAGTTCTGCAGTCTCCCTAACACATCAGCGCTCATAGTCCCTCACCCATCGGTCTGCTCTGACATGCACTCAGCCTGAAGGGTCCTGTGGGGTTTGCCCACTGCTACTCAGTCACAGTGGGGGACGATGGAACTGCTGTGGCGTTGTTTCCTGAACCTACTTCAAAGCTCAACATCTAAATGAACAAAACCCAGTGCTGGGGGATGTCCTGGGAGACCTCAGTTACTGGCACCTCTGCTCCTAGGTAGCTGAGAAAGATGATCGCGTAGCTGTGAAGACACACCAGAGTCTCCCTAACATCACAGTACAACAGGAGAAATGCCAGATGACGTCCTTCATCTGTAAAACAATGAGCCAGGCACAAGGCTCCCACCTTCCTTCCAACTGAACAGCCTGACTCCCAAGAGCTCAGTATCTGTTTCCGTGTGCAGAACTGGGGGTAGGGGTGGGCTGGGGGCGGGGCAAGTCCTTCCATGACACTGTTCCCCTAAAATCCAATTCAACTTTTTTAGAAACGTGGATTTACTCCAGCAAAATACTCTTGGTTTCCTTTCAGAAAACAGGCCACTTATAGGTCGTTAAACAATTTTGGAAACATTCTCACATGAGTGCACTGGTGTTTTATGTAGCATGAAGACTAAAAATACACCCGCTGGTTTGTTCCCTACTTGCAGTTTTGACATCTCATATCAACACACTCAAGGAGCTGACATTTCATCGTTAACTCTTCTATTTAGATGAAATGCTTTGAAAGTTTTTTTTAAAGGTAGGGAACAGTTATTAGAGTGAAAAAAATCTTGACTTATTAAAATGTCCAAGTGCCGTTAGAGAGAAACCACGGCATAGAGTGATTCTCCTTATCTGAGAGGCGGGTGGCCTGAGGGACAGAATGGGGCACTGCCCTTGGCTGACCACATGACCTAGTGCCTAAGCTGTTTGCCTCACTTCCTTTGGCTTTAAAAGGATCAGGCTGTATGTAGAGGACAGGAATCTTCAAGCTCACCAAATTCTGCCAAATTATCTGCCAAATTATCCTCAAAGTTTGTGTGCTGTTGTCTGCCCCGCCCCGAGAGTATGGGAAAAGTCCTGTTTATCCACATGCATGGGGACGCTTGTAATTGACAGACTGAATATGTTTACCATTTCCACCAGTGGAAAATGGTATATTATTGTTTCAGTTTCTAGTTCCATATGGACTGATACATTGGAGCATTTTTTCATGCATTGATTGGATGCTTGAGTTTCTTTTGTGAATTTCCCGTTAGGTTACTTTGCCCATTTGAAATGTTAGACTGTTTCATTTTTGTGATACATTGGTAAGATTTCTTCAGATAGTCTGTATATTAAGTCGGTGTTTAAGTTGCACGTATATATTTTTCTCACCCAATTTTATTTATCAAATTTATATTAGCTTCTTAAAATGAATTATATAACACAGCCTTTTTTTTTTTTCTATCCTCTGAAACAGTTTGTGTAAAATGAAGGTGATCTATTCCTTAAAGATTAGAGAAAATTTACCTGAAAAAACCCGTCTGGGATGCTTAGGGAGGTGGGAGAGTTTTGATTACTCATTCAATTTATATAAGGGTTTATAGGTTTATTCAGGCTTTTGTTTTCTCCTTGATTCAATTTTCGGGATTTTTCCTTTTGTAAAGATTATCCATTTCAATGCTGTTTTCAGATTCATTGGATAAAGTTACTTACAGTATGTCTTACATATGTTTTTAATTTTCACTGCAATTAAATCCCACTTTTCATTCTTATTAGCAATAATTTCTTATCCCCCCTCCCCCCACTCCCTCTCGACCCTCCTCTCTCTTCTGTTGCATTGTTTAGCAGTGTGTCTATTTTCTTAGTGTTTACACAGAACCCACTTCCAAGTTTGCCGATTTGCTTTTGTTGTTTCTAGGGATGATATCTAGCCATCATGGAATCCGGAGTTCTTGCTGGCCGGTCCATTCAGGTAGGACCAGCGTCTCACAACTGCTGTTGTCATTTCCTCACTCAAGAACCATTTAAGAGAACATTTACATTTTCTAAACACACTTTTGAGTTTCGTACTATTGATCTGTAATTTAATTGCACTGAGACCTGAGAATGGGTTCTGTCTAATGGCAATTTTTAAAATCTGTTGAAATTTAAGGAAAAAAAAACCCTTTGCATATGAGTAATTAACCTAATTTCATGAGCACTTGAAAGAACGCACGGTTTTATTTTGTGGCGCTGAACGCCGGCCACTGCTGTGGCAATGAGGGCTCCACCAGGCTGGGACCTACTGAAAGGGGTGTGGAATTCCCCCAGATTTGTCTGCCCAAGAAATGGAAGGGGGCTCCTGCCTCCCACTGGTGAAGTTGTCCGCCGGGTGTCAACCTTCTGTACTTCTGGGCTGTTCAGGGTTGAGTGCCGGGTGGGATCTGCTGGCATCTGACTTCCAATGCATTCGAGATGTGGGTGGGGTGGGTGCAGGACATCAGAGATGTGGGGCTAGGTAGGTTGGGGTGACAGCCAGCAGCGGGGGAGGGAACAAGCCACATGCCCCTGTTTCTGAGGTCACTGCTGGCATCAGAGGGGAGCCCGGGAAGCTGTACCCCAGGCACCTGACGCTGGGCGTGTATCAGTTCCTTCCTCTGCTCTCCTTGTGCCCCCTTGCTCGCTCGTTTCCTCACTCCTAACGTTGGAAATCTAGTGCACTATTATTTTAGCCTCTTTTCTAATGCAAGCTGTTAGGGTTTTAAGGAACCCTTTAAGAAACATTTTACCTGCATTCCTCAAGATTTAAGATGCAGTAGTTGTAATATGGCTATTTAAAATATTTTCGCCCTGGCTGGGGCGGCTCGGTGGATTGAGCACCAGACTGAGGACCAAAGGGTCGCTGGTTCGATTCCTGGTCAGGGCACACGCCTAGGTTGTGGGCCAGGTCCCCAGTTGGGGGCGTACATGAGACAGTCACACACTGATGTTTCTTTCCCTCTCTTTTTCCCTCCTTACCCCCTCTCTAAAAATAAGTAAGTAAAATCTTTAAAAAAAATACAATATTTTCTAATTTCAAGTTTCTTTTTTGATCCATGAGCTAATTAGAAGTGTATTTATTAATTTTTAAACACTTTCCTCTTCCCTAAGTTATCTTTATGTATGTATGTATGTATATATGTATGTATGTATCTATTTATTTATTGAAATGTTTCCCATTACCTTTCATCCCCCTTATACCTCTGCCCCCCACCAAGTTATCTTTATGGTAAATTATTCACTTAATTATGGACAATAAATGTGATGTTAATGAAACAAAACTTGAATTTATTTTGAGACTTCTGCGCCCCAGATGTAGGTAAATTTTTGTAAATGTTCTGAGTGTGCCTGAAAAATACCTCTTCTCTCTCCACCACAGATGCTCTCTGTGACCGCCTATCTCCCTCAGGGTCCTGTCATTTTGGGTGCTCTGTCCAACTTACAATTACCCGTACCTGCACCCCTGTGTCTGAAGACTTTTCTAGAACTAGAAAAGGCAGGGCAGGCCGGCAGTGCCTGGGAAGGGACACCTCCGGGGGGCCGTCGCAACAGTGAACATGGGAGCTGGGGATGGGTCCCTAATCTCTGCAGGCTGTGAATGTCCTATTGTCCCGTGAGTGGAACCTGAACTAATATTTTCCTCCTCTCTCTGTCGCTCTCACATTCTCTTTCTTTTTTAATATAAAAATTTCTAAGCATAAAAGTAGGAGAGTATAACAGACTACTGTATACTGCCCGCCCAGCTTTGAGAGCTATCACTGAATCTGTTTTTCATCTTCTGCTTTTAAAAAATAATTAGGTTGTCTCTTGGTTTTTCTATTCTGGAGAATTTTTCAAAGGTGCAACCCATTCATTCATCCTATAAAGAGTCTGATCTCTAACTCGGTCATTTCTACCTTTACCTATGTTGGTTTGTTCTTTTATGCCAGATGTCAAGTGTTTTGGTATTTATTTCAATAATTCTATCCTTCTTTTGCAAAATGTCTAAGTGTTGTTGTTCACCTAATAATACTTTTTCTTCTTAAAAAATTTGTCAAAGTGTTTTGGTATTTATTTCAATAATTCTATCCTTCTTTTGCAAAATGTCTAAGTGTTGTTGTTCACCTAATAATACTTTTTCTTCTTAAAAAATTTGTCTTTTTTCATTTATTTCTGCCATGATTGCCTATAAAATTATTTTTGCTGTTTTAAACATTTTACTTTATTTAAATTTTAAAAAAACTGTAAATTACACTTGACATTCAATGTAGTATTAGTCCCAGGTGTACAGCATAGTGATTAGACATTTATACAACTTATGAAGTGACCCCCCCCCGCCCCCCTGCAGTCCCATCTGGTACCAAACGCCATTATTATAATATCCCTGACTATATTCCCTCTGCTGTATTTTACATCCCCGTCACTCTTTTGTGACTACCAATTTGTATTTCTTAATCCTTTTACCGTTTTCATCCCGTCCCCCAACTCCCCTCCCCTGGCAACCGTTTGTTCCCTGTGTCTATGAGCTCGTTTCTGTTTTTTTGTTTGTTTATTCTGTTTTGATTGAATGAATTCATGTTCTGAATGTTGGTTTTGTTGGCTAATCCTCGTTGGTCATTCAGTTTCTTCAAGAGTGTTAGATTTGGGGCTGCAGGGTCATTTGAGGTGAGAACTTTTCCGTTGCTCTGTGTCCCTACCTCACTGATCAGGGATTCTGTGGCTGACTCTCACGCCCACGCCAGGCCAGCATCCCGTCTCTCCCCATGATGGGGGGCCCCTGTCCAGCAGAGCCAGCAGGGCAGCCATGTGTGCTGTCCATTTCATCCTTCATGTCCTTGGTCCAGTGGCCTCAGCACACGTGGCCATCTGCAGACACTGTTTCTCACTGCTTTCCACCAGCAGGGCTGCTCTGTCCCCTCCTGGGCCTTAGGCAGAGACCTGGCTCGGTCTCACCTCACCTGACCTCCGGTACTTGCTTCCAGCCCCAAGTCCCTTCAGGGCTGTGACTGAACTTCTGTGCCCTTCCCAGGCCATGAGGGTTTCATATCTGGCTTTGGCTATGACGTTGTCTCTTCTCAGACTTTGTGCTTCGGGCAACATGAGCTTCCTGCCTCATCTTGCCTGGAAACCCCCCTCTCCCTTTCAGCTGAAGGGGTCCAGGGAGATGAAGCCCTTGCTTGAAATCACATGCCCCTGAGTGGAGGGACAAGGAGCGGGACTCCCTTCTCCACCATCACACCGGTCACTTGGCCATGGGATGCCACAGAGCAAAAAACAGGCTTTAGCATCATTGGACAACCGCAGAAATGTATATGAACACCTGCTATGAAGCTGTTTAGCAAATAAACCCTATAAAGCCAATGTTCTTTTTTTAATTAGAAAAGGTAACACTGTGTGCGCTCCCCTGTGCGTCTGTGTACAAAAGTAATAAATGAGGGAGTCCCTGAGTTAACGTATCAGGAACCTATTAGAAAATTGGGCCAAGTTATTTTTTTAAACAATAATGGTTAGAAATTGGGGAAATGGATTTTTTTAGCCATAAGGGATTCTTGTGCCCAGAAGTGAAGAATTCCTTGGGCCAGCATGTCATTGTCCTGGCAAACCTCCCATGATGCATTCGGCTGCTGGCAGGAAGAAGGGGAGATGGAAGCAGACGATCCAGCTGCTGGCGTGTCAATTTCAGGACGGGCTGGAGTTCACTTCTCTCAGCCAAGGACCGGCTGTTAAACCCAACCATTATTCAGAATTAAAGAATTTTATTTACTTTATTTTTTAAAAGATTTTATTTATTTATTTTTAGAGACCAAGGAAGGGAGGGAGGAAGAGAGGCAGAGAAACATTGATCAGTTGCCTCTCACACGCCCCCACCTGGGGACCTGTCCCGAAACTTAGGCTTGTACCCTGACCAGGAATTGAACCAGCAGCCTTTTGGTTCTCAGGTCCCTGCTCAATCCACTGAGCCACATCAGCCAGGGCCAAAATTAAAGAATTTTAAAACCAAAGGTAATAGACATGCAAACCACATCACTTCCTAATTATTTTAACGTTTTACTATCATTTGTGCTCTTGAGACTACTGGTACCACTGGTACCTGTCTGGTGGGAACTTGTGCCTTCCTGATGGTCTGCTGCACACATGTCTGTCCATGCTGTGTTCGGAGAAATCATGTTCGGAGTTTGAAATTGGTCAATCGTGAGAGTATTTACGCCTTGGAAATTGGCAAGCTCTACAAGTCAGGGATTTTCCCCTCCCCACAATGGCCAGTTGGCACTCATTAATCAGCACACAGCTGCTTAATGTTACAGCTTTTTGGTTTTCCAAGTTAATGAGGCCTCATTCTTCCCTCCTGTCTGTGTCATTTCAGCTGGAATGGTAGCTTAGTAATGCAGGTAACTACCCTCTTGTTGGAAGGTAAGTGTCTCAGGGTCCTAGGTGACCAAATGGACAAAAGAGTCCGTCCAAAAAAAATTGACTTCAAATATAAGAGGAAAAAGTAGGGAAATCAATGTAAAAGAAAAATTGTTTGTCAATTTCTTAGAAACAAACTATCAAGGTAAGGGAAAACCATGGCTCATAGAGCAGCAATACGATAGTATTGACCATTCCCAGAACCAAGCTAGGAGGTGAGTGGCATTTGGATGGACTGAGAAGGCCCAAAGGAAAAAAGGTAGCTAAGTTTATCTCTATTAGAAAAAAGAAGAAGAAGAAGGAGGAGGAGGAGTGGAGGGAGGGGGAGGAGGAGAAGGAGAAGAAGGAGAAGAAGGAGGAGGAGGAGGAGGAGGAGGACAAAAAATTAGCGGCAGATTTCATGTTCACACATCCATGGAATGACTGAAGTATGACATTTGCAATTCAATGGAAGATTATGTGGCTAATAAAATAATGGGTAAGGTTTTTCTATGTTGCCATGAAATACTTTCATGTTAAGGAAAAAAGTAACGTGGCTAGGATGATTCTATACTTCTATAAAAGAAAGCAAATTACCTTACATGAATCACACACACACAGTTGCTTGTTTTATTGCTAAAAAGAAACTTAGGGGAGGGTATGTCCTTAGACAGCCCAGGCTGCTAGAAAAAAATGCTGTAGTCTGAGTGGCTTCACCAACAGAAATTTGTCTTTCACGGTCTGGGAGTCACACTCTGAATCTTCCCAGATAAACATACTTCCTCATTTTTTATAACCTGGATAGCCTGAGAATTTCCCAGACTTTAAGTTCTGGTTTCTTGTTTGCTTATATTTCTTCTCAGATTCATTTCTCGCTTTGCACATTTTACTGTAAGCTGTCAGGTGGAACTGAGCTGTTGCCTCAGCACTCAGCT
>PVJD01018442.1:0-14434 GCA_004026545.1 Mormoops blainvillei | reverse complement strand
TGGTTTTGATTCCAAATGGAGTCAGAGATTATTTATTTTTTTTAGTGTTCATTTGGCAATCCAGTTTCTCAGAATCAGGTGCTCACTGTTGCTATGACATCCTAAAACAATCACACATTTTGGTCTGGCTGAGGTTCAAATTTCTGTTTCCCTTGGGAAAGAAGAACTGCATCTTTAAAAATAACCTTTCATCTTTTGCATTGGGGATCAGCATTTACTTTATGTAAAGTTTCCTTCCTCGGGTCACTGACATGCCGACACCTTGACAAGCATGTCCAAGGCTACAGTTGTGTTTAGAACTATGTGGAATCTCCTTTTCTGAAATAAGGCCAGTTTTTGTGGACAATTAATTTTGTTTTGTTTTGCTTGAGGCTATTCAGAACGTAATACAGGCGCTTGAAATTGCCATTCTTGCCTATCCATTCTAAGAAGTACCTTAGTATTAATAGGGATTATAATATCACCCCTAGAACATAACTGGCTACATTAATAAACTCTTACCTTCTTTTTGCCAGACATACAGTGTTTAAAAACATCTGAAGTTATCTTTCAAAAGTGGTCTCGTCACCATCCATTGTGATTCAGGAAATGAACAGTGAGTTAAAATTCCACTCTCATCTCTGCATTAAAACATTTCCAACAGGGCGATAGCCATCTGTCAAAATAAACTGACTACAATTCCAAGAGTTTTAGTTGGCCCGTTATGCAGACCCTCCTTGGCGGAAGTTCTTAGCAAGCCCAGATGCAGTCCCTTTGCTAAATGGGTACAAATCATAGTTTACAAGCTGTGGGATGTGAGATGTCATGTTTTTTTTATTTTATTATTTCTGTTAGTCAGTTTTATTTCGGCTCTAAAGGGAACATGGCTACAAAGTGATAGTGAGTTCAAACTAAAGTCATTCCAGTGGCTGCCTCTGTCTGAACCGAGTTTGGTAAACAAATCAAAATAATACATGGATGCAGACACTTCTCTCAACTGAGTCCTTCATCCTAAATGTTGGGTTTTCATATTAAAGTAAAAATGTTTTATAAAACATTAACATGTTAAGCCTGTAATAGTTCTAAACATTTATTATTAAACCCTTCACCTTTAGTTTAGTGTGTTTATTCCATATGAGGAAAGGTTTTATTTACAGAGGATTACTTGCTTTGTACATTTTGGCACTTACGATTTTATTTGAAGTCACCTGCTTTAGATGACAAGATAAATTTTATACACTAAGATTAGGCTGTAGTGTTACTACATTGTATATATACTGAATCAACAAAATCTTGCCTTTTCACTCCATATAGGGATCAAATGAACTGAAATTTAATCTCTATTGCGTGCAATGCTGCCTACCCTGAGTTCATCTCTATCTCCCACTAAAAAGTATCACTCTGGCTTCTATATCTCTGCCTCCATTTGTGACACCTCTCAAGTGTTTTAGGCTGATTAACAAAATTAAAAATCACACTGAGTTTAAAGTGCACAGACAAGCCAATAATTCTCACTCTGCCTTTTCCCTCACTTTTACTTCCCCATCTTTCTACTTTTCTAAGTAAGGTATGAAGCCCACCCCCTTGGGCTCTGCTTTCTGGGCACTGAATATAAGATACATGGGTTTGGTTGTTAGTATCCCTATTTGTGGCATTTTATGAAAAGATCTATCATCCCATGGCATGTAATGTTAGTGTCAGAATTTCATTAGCTTATTCTCTCTCATACTGAAAAATGCAAGACTTCAACGTACTCCCACTCTCCACCGACTAAAATAAAATAAAATAAAAGTCTTCCTAGCATCACTGAGAATTCCAGTTATGTCAGAATGTGTTAATGTGTTTGTCCAACTGCCCGCCTCCAATCATGGGCACTGTGCTTTTCTATTCATGCTGCGTTGCATGGCCATTGACACTTTGTTACCATGTTAGATGCTGCTGTTCTAATCCATGCATAATGAAGAAAAGTACCTTACTCAAAAAAAAAAGACTTCTTTAATTTCTTCCTCAACTTACTATTTTAAAGTGTTCTATGTGAATGAGGAATAGGTTCACCAATAGAAACTGCAAATAATATGACTTGAATAAAATTAAAGTGTACTTTTATCTTACATTTGCAAAAGAAATCTAGTTCAGAGTGGAAATGGAAAGGTTATGGGAAAGCCAGAACCCTTTTTCTCAATTCCCTAATAGTCTCATCTTCAGGAATGTCTTACATCTCATAGTTCCACATAGCTGCTGAGTTCCAGCCATCAAAGACTACTCCAACCAGCAGGAAAGGGCTATAGAAAAGTAAACAGTTTTAATTCTACTGAAGTCCAGGGGGGTCTTGGATTCCATATCTTTTCCGATAAGCCTATTGTCTAAATTTCTGGACTTTGTGAAAAGAAGAGTAAGATCAAGATACTCACTCACATCAGAATCTAAATCCCATATTTTTTCTCTCATTTTCTCTTTTACCAGAATTTAATTTGCCATATCTGGCCTGTTGTAAGAAAAGGGTAGTAAGTAGAGGGTATCAGGAGGAAAAGTTACAAAACAAAAGAAATTTAAAAATCTATCTTAACAAACATTTTTGGGACAAATGTTTATCATACACTGAACCCATAGATTTTTGTGAAAATCCAATGTTGATATAATTGTTTTACAGCTCTGGTGTGTGCCATTGAAATGTTTAGTCTCAGAGTATTCAGAACATTCAGGCAAAGGGGCCTCATATTTCTCAAAATGAGCAAAATAGTCAGTTTAGATGAAGCACTTTGATTTATTTCCTACCATGTATATTGATATCTCCCAGTATTTGTAACTATAGTAATGTGGCACTGAATTTATGTAATCAAAGTTGGGCCAAGGTTGTAAGCTTTCCAGAATCTACAGATAAAAACTCATTCAGCTCTAAAGGTAATAGCATATGCAATTAATTGATCTTTAACAAGTGTGCATTTATTTTTTTATTGTTCATTGGCATGACTGAGTTCCACCTCCCACGAATTTCTTTTCAGTGGTGCAGTGACAGAGCTTAGGCATTTTCAATTTTGAGGAAGGAAACTCTCAAAGGAAATCCTAAAGAGAATTCTAAGCCACCTAAGATAACAGAGTAAAATGTATGAGCACTTGTCCATGACCAGAGCTAACAGATGAACCTGAATTAAAAGGAAAGCAGAGATATTTGCGAGGTGAGCACTCTTACGTGCTGAGAAAGATGGGTAAGGCCACTGGGAAGTTCAGTTACTGAAAAAATATTTCTGAATAAGAAAGCTAATGCTACTGTTTGATTTCTGGGCACTCCCTTTCCAATTATCTCTGCAGTGCCCAATGCACACATGAAGAAATGCTGCTTTTCCATAGAAATGTGTGAATGAAAAGAGGAGTATGTCCTAAATGATCTTGTAGTAAACAGGCTTCTTGTGATAACGTGGGTTTTGTATAGTTGGCTATAATAAATTGTTCCATAATATCAAGGCTTTTAGAATTCTCCTTTGCCTTAGCTGGGAAAAAATAAAGCTTCTTTCAACATATATGCACATGTAACAATAATGTCCACGCAAACATCTGTTGCAGATAATCACCCTCTAAATATCTCCATAGTTCTCACGTTAAGATGAAGTTGGCAAGACTGTCCAAGCAATGATTGGTCACATTTCTGGTCTGAAAGAGGAAATCTATTTATGCAAATATAAATTCAAAGCGGAAGGGCATAAGATGAATTCTATTCACCTGAAGTTCCTCTGTCTTTCCAAAGTATGAAACAAATTTCAAATGGAGCACTGAAATAACCTGAACACCCCACTTATGTCAGGTTTAATGATTGCACCGAGGGGCTCTTCTTCAGGGAAGCTCGCTCTCCACGCCTCCTTGCTTCCTTGCTATGGGCTGTCATAGGAAATGGACTGGTAACTAAGAGCCTACATGTATCAGGAACTGTAAAGGGAGGGCGAGTAACATTTGAAAAACAAACAAACTGCTTTTTTGGTTTTGCTGAACCTCGTATTTCTCATTTGTAAAATGAGAACCATGTGATTAGATAATGTATTTTGAGGCCCTGTCATAGTTCTTTCTACAAGATATTTATAAAAGAAATTATGACTATAACTCTTTTATTTGTCTATAGCTTTGCAATAAGCTTTTTATTATTTTCAGTTAATAGATATTAAAACAGAAGATTGTCTGTTAGAGTTGAAGAAAGAAGATCATCGGTTCTAAGACTTCTTTAAAACAGCCATTAGGTAAAGTCTTAAAAACTCTCACAAATTCCAAAATATTATCACCGAAATATGTATTAATTTTATAGAAGAGAAATATGGTCTTATAACTCAAAGAGATCTTAGAGATGAATTATCCTGATCAAATACTTCATACTACAACTGAGGCAAATAATGAGGAACATGTCAATTTTTTCACCCACTGTGGAGCACATTTGGGCCTAGTAGGTATCACTTTGGAAATACAAAACTGGACAGAATGTGACACTTTCCCTTTATTGGCTAATACAATTACTGAGAGAAAAATTCAGGAGTATAGTCTGTATCCTTGAACCGTACCCAATACTCCTGATCTCATAATGTTGTATGAGGAAAATATTTATCTTAGTTGGTTTTTAATGAAGACAAATTGATTGTAATCACTGCTATACCTTGTTATAGTTGAGAAATAATTTATTAATGGACTCCTGTGAATAATCAGTCCCATCCTTTTCCCAATATGGAATGAAATAAAATATATTTACTTAAAAATAACACCATAGTGAAAACACTTGCTTACAAGATGATAAAACTGTACTGTTTCACTAGGGGAAGTGAGTTTAAAAGTTGTATTATTTTCTATTGTTACCTGTTGTTAGAGTAAATATGATTTTCGAGTCAACTGCTTTGATATTAATATGCATAATACTTTCCTATCATAATGGAATACAGTGTGTGTTTTTCCATATTTGTGTGATAAGAATAAAATAATATAAAAATCAAATTAAAATTATTATATTCAAATGTGATGTTTGTTATATATTATTTTATGTTGAATATAGGCAGAAGTTTACAAATGTCATTTAAATACCATTGCAAATATAAAAATGTTAGAAAATGTGACTTAGTTTCATTAAAATTAAAATAACTGTGATAAATATTTCATAAAATCTGTGCAAGCTCTTTAAAAAGACAATAAAACTTCAAGTACAGGCAATGATAAATTTAAAATATATGGAAAAAATAGAATGTTTCTTTCAGGAAGTACTAAATATTTAAGATATGTTAGTTTTCTACAAATTTATATGTAAATATAATGATACACTCACAATCAAACCACAAAATTATTTTTACCAAAAATGAGGAGGTTAGTATGAATACTACTCAAAAAGTTAGTTGGATAACACATAATAAAATATTGGTAGGGGAGAGGCATTGCATTTTAAGACACTGAAATTATTTACAAAGCTATACCAATTTTAAATGTTAGCACTTGTATCATTATAGATTACTAAATAGCAATACAAACAAAAAATCCAGATATCTATTCACATCTAATTCATTATGTTATACCTGGGACAACTATTATTCATGAAATCCCACCAAAACAACTTGTGTATTTTTCCCCACATTGAATAAATATGTATTATTTATGTATAGTTTTAAAAAGGGTTATATAAAAATGTTTGTGAATAACATGCTAGAAGCTTTTTTATTTTGTTTTAATAAAGATGGTATTAAAAAAGGTAGTGATATTTGAAACCTTTAACAGATGATTTTGAGATAATTGATTGTGTTTTACTCCCAAATAAATTTCAGATGAAATTTATGATACAGAAAAATTATATAGTATAATTAAATGAAATTATATGTAAGTAAAAAAATCACACACACACAAAATATTCTAGAACAAAGAGTGGTAGAAGGTGGCGACACGTATGCGCGTGTGTCTTTTTTGCTAAAAGAAGCCGCCGAATTCGTCATCGTGTTGGCGGCTCTGGTGGCACCTCTTGAGCAACGGCAGAGCTCGGCCAGCCTCCGTCAAAAGCGCAGCGAGCGAGGGGCCCCACAGCCCTGGTCCCCACATTCTAGACAGGCCCGTCCTTAGCGACAGACGGTAGACTAAATACACTTACGCTGACAAAATCTATCGGGAACTTCTGAAAAGTTTTCAATATGGGAAAATGTTGTTAAGATAGAGAAAATCATTGTTTAAACAAATACTCGCCCTCAACAGAATTCATTGGTTGCATGACTTCAGTAATGCTCAAAACACATTATTTCTAGTCAATAAAAATAAGGAAAAATAAAGCATTGAAACTGAGATTATAAGATTATAAATTGATGAGGAATGGTGTATTATGACCTAAATACTATGGAAAATTGACTCAGGTCAGTGTGTACAAGATTCCAGAATGTAGACATAAAAGACAAAAACTGAAAATGAATATAGTGAGGATGATGCATACAGAGAAGAGATAATATACAGATGAGTATTCTTTCTGAAAGAGATCCCAGATTAAAGTGAGCAAAAGCAATAAACAGAGGTGAAAAATTATTTATAAGCTGTGGAGGAGATCTCAGGAGATCTAAATTTGTATATTACGAGGAATTATTGCAAACCAGGCTATACGATAACAGAAATGGAAAGCTAAATGCATGCTGATAAACTTTTGCATTTCAAAGACAAAGAAAAATTCTTCAAATATATGTATGTATATCTATACATACATATATATGTAATGGAGTGCTTATAGCTGTTCTTTGTACTTAAAACTTTGCATATAAGCTTTATAACTTATAACGTACTTTGTAACTTTGCATATAACTTTGCATATATAACTCTACTGATCAGAGGCTGATTAAGGTCAGTTGAGGCCCTAGGCACAGAAGAAAACATTGGACCCCCAAAAAAAGAAAGACAGGGAAAATAAAAATACATGTTAACCATATTTTTAAATAAATAAAAATATTATGTACTATTAATGTTTTATTTTCAATAAAATTTGAATATATGTATTGCACATATGAAACAAAACTTGGTGTCATTAGAAAAAAACTGTAAACTTGGGGTTTTCGGGGGCTCTTCAGAAGTCGGGGCCCAGGGCATGTGCCCAGCACACCCGCCGTTAAATCTGCCTCTGCTACTGATCCATCTATATTCTGTCTATTCCTTTCCATTTTTAAATTATTTTTGTAATATTCAACTTAATCTAGATTCTAAATAGTAAATGTCCCTCCCACCACCAGGGTATTATTATGTTACCACACTTCTCATTGGGAAAACTACAAAACATCGATTTGTGTGCCTGGAAAAGCATTTCATGCCTCCTTTATAACACCTAGATACTACATTAGAATACACCATAATGACCTATTGTACAACTAGTCAATGACTCTCCATGGTCCTTAGGTTGAAGTTCAACAGTACTAACTGTGATGGGTCTTTGACTTCTCACCAACTTCTTTGTTTGGAAATGCCATCATGTCTTGTTTCCATTTTATTGTGTTAGTATATTATTTTTTATTTGGGGTTTTTCTTATTTTAATCTATCTACTTAGAAGTTTTTCCTACCTTATTCTTCACGCATCTCAGGTCAGTGTCCCTTGACTACTTCCCAAACAGTAAACACTGGTGTTAATTCCCTCTATATGCCCTATCATATTTCTCTTCTTCCTTGTATGCGTTATGCTCTAGTCTTGCCTTAGGCATGTCATTCGCATCTTTGACTTCAATTACTCCATTTCAATGATTCTTTAATTTGTGTTTCTCCCAAACTTCTGCTTATCCTTATCCATATATATTATTGCTATCTCATCTTTTTACTCTACTCAGAAATTCCAACAATTCCTTTGGCTCAACATTTATAAAATGTAGCCTATATTTTCTCTTCTTTTTCCCCAAATTGTTCCCATTCAGTGGTACTAATATTAGTCAAGGGCACCACCATTTATTTGTGCAAAATGCAAAAACTTAACTCATTGTTACAAAACCCTCCTTCCTGACTTCTTTCAATCTATAACATCTTTTAAATATTTTCTAAATTTGTTTGAATTTATCCACTTTTTAAGATTTCCACTTAATCTTCACTACTATTACCTAGTAACTGTACTTCTTCCAATTCTTTATCTCTACTGCCAACAGTTTTCTAATTTAATAAAAACTAGATTGTGTGTTACTTTTCCTGCCAAAATTCCCTAACATGGCTTTGAAAGTGCCAGTTGAACTTGTAGACTCATTTTCTTTGCTGTTTTTCTTTTTCTCACTTTTTAAATTCTAGCCCCAGTAGACTTTGATTTTGCAGGTCTTTTAACATTTTACACACCCTCTGAGTAGCAACCCTACCTCTGTTTCAACTAGTTAATTTCTCTTCCTCTATCAGCTCTTAGCTCAAAAATTACTACCTCAGGAAATGAGATGTCAGGTCAGTGAGGTAAAATGTCTATACCAAAACTTCAGAGATTTATAGCTTGAGCATTATCTTACCAAAATGACAATACTACAACACTAATTAAAAGGCACAAACCACTTACAACAATGCCATGCTGTAGGGAGAAGTGTTATTAGACTTTATGGATATAAACAATGAGGTTTAGAGAGTTTATGTAACTTACAGGATGCCACACAGTCAGTGAGGGGAGAAGGCACTGTCATGTAATTAATCACAATGCTGCCTCAGAATTAGTTTCCTCCCATGTTAATTTATTATTGCAGCTTAAACATGAAGCCTGGCTTGGGTCATGGGGGTGTTTAGATTGGTATGGAAATGGTAATTCTGTCTGACCTAAAATGCAGTCCGAGTAATTCCTAAAATGTAGTGCATTTCTCAACATTTTTTCCTGTTTATTAAAATATTTTATTGTAAAAAAATTATCATCATTACTGTGTATAAAAGATGATATTTTCATTTTTATTTTAACATTTCTCATTGAGGGATGAAATAAAGTACAGTTTTCCTTTAACTTTTATGTAGCACTAAGGATTTTGGTATCTTTAAATTCAAATTGCATACAATATCATTTACGATAGAAAAAAATTGAAATTGAAGATTTTACCATTCCTGGAGTTATTTACTACTATATATGGTATCATGCTACACCAGAATTACATACAATGATTCATCAAATAAGTATAATGCATCAGATAATAAGAACAAAAAGAGAAAGTAAAACATGACCTTGGAAATGGGCAGCTGATACCTGGGCTTATGTTTCTTACTGACATAAACAAACCTATATAATGCTAACATCAGGAAAGAGCACTCTGTGCTCACATGGCCATGAAAATAAGACCACTCTGGGATCATGCCTGCACATAGGAAAAAGAGAATAAGCTATGCCACTAAAAATAACCAAAAAATTCTCTCTACGTAGCCTGAGTAACAACTGACTCTCTACCAAAGACAGCTCTAACCTTGCCTCATTCCTCTCTCCTACATGAGAATTGTCTAGATACCCAATTCTTGTATCATTCCTGTATCTTTATCTTGACAACATGCAACTCAGAATAAACTGATGATTCCATGAACACTTTCCAAAATCACATCACACAGACCATATCCTGTGAAAAGACCACAATTTCCTCCTACTGACCCATTCACAATTCCTTTAATGTTGTCTTCACTACAGCAAGTTAATAAGCCCATTTTTTAAAATTGTAACTGTCTTCCAGGTAGTTTTTTGGTATAGGACATCAACAATACTGTGCAACAAAATGAGACCAGTATGGTTGGAATTTAATTTTCAGCTAAAGGTAGCGTGTAACACTTTTGAAGAGTTTGGTAAAGGCCAGATTGTTCGAGGTCAAATAGACTTAATTAATGTTTATTTTATTGCATTGCTGTTAATGTGAGTACAGATTTAGGCAGGATCAAAATTGATACTTATAATTCATAATATGTCATTTATATTTTATTGCATGTATATGTACATGCATACATAGGAAGATAAGTTCTACTTTTCTTTAACTTCATTAAGATTTGGTGTGCTGCCTTAAATAAGGCTTATATGTGCTCATAGTTTTATTATTTCAATGACATTTTAACGGGACACTATGTCTTTATATCCATGCATGTCTACTTTTTTTATAAAAACATATTAACATTGAGTGTAATAATGCTGTTGCTTCATGAGTTTTAAACAGAATATTTCCTGTCACCTTGGCCCATGAATTAGTTATAAACAACCCCCTTCTGCCACCAGTGGAGCACAATGACATAACAATATGGAATCTCCAGGTTACTAGTCTGAAATTAAGAAAAATAATACATTCCTAATATCAATGAAAATTTTCAGAAAATTTGATAGGAAATGCACAGAATTTCATTTTTATTTTTTTTAATTTATCTTGAAAATGAGAGTAAAGAGAGTCCAAACTATTAACATCTTTAATACTTTTAAGGGAAACATTCTGGAAGTTTTTAGAAAGAAATAATGCTGTTTGACCTTATCAATGGAAACACAGTTTCATAGATTTTTGCCAAAAGGTTGTTAAAGCCTTGACATATAAAGATCAGATGATTTTCACTGATCTAGACCAAAAAAAAAAAGCTATTAATTCATACTGTGAACTATGACAAAACCAATGAAATATCTCAGGCCATCACTGAGCCCTTTCATTGGCCCAATACTGGGATTGGAATATAGAAACACTAGACAAATAACATCAAGACAGTTTTATAGAGGACAAGAAATCACCAAGTGATTAGTTGATCCTTTGTCTCAAGATATTTGGACAACAAAAGCTGTTGTTCCTTTTAAATATGTACATACATACGTACAAATCAGGCAACCCTTATCCTGCTATTAAGCCATCAGCCTCTACAAATCACAAATCTCTGGGGAGTCAATGATGATTCACTATATCTGAGTGGGCAGACACAATGACATAATCATTCTGCATTAGTTATTCCAATGCCCCAGGAAAAAAGTATCTGAGTGGATAGTCAAAATTCCCTGTCCCTGCTACAGATTCTCTGCTTTTTCCGAATATGGTTATCTGAGATACACCTGGTTCATGCTTTCAAAACTCTAAAAACCCTAGGAAGATACATTCTTCCATACTAAGAAACCTCTTCTGAGAGGTGGAGAGCTGTCCTTCCAAAACTAGTTTTAAGAATCAGACTGCTTATCTGGACTAGAACTCTACAGATGGACGATCACCTTTGCTATGCATGCTTCTTGCTAAAAGGCTCCTAACACTATGTTTTTAAAAAATCACTGTGACATAAACCACAATATACTACACATCCTTTTCCTGACAATCATCATGCTGTAATCTAACTCATATTACTTTTTTCTTTTTGGTGTTTTACTCTACTCTTCTACTCCACTTTTATCCCCAAAGTGCTTTTTGATTTCATTGCCTTTGCCCAATTTCTAATTCCTTCTTTCCAAAGCAGTTTGAAGCAGTGGAATCCACTGGAGTAAGAAGATGTGATTCAGTCGTCCAGTGGGAAGCAGGAACAGTCGCATGACAGGGAGAGAATGGGTCGAAACAATCTACAGACATACTCGGGGGACAGCAGCCAGAAAAGAAAGGGTCCTGCAAAAGGATTAGTGCATTTGAATTTTGTCAGTGCTGGCGTCACAGAGAATCAGAATTTAGACAAAATTAAAGTTTGAGTCAGATTAATAGATCAAAACCAGCCATCAGTTCAACTCATCTGAATCAGCAACCAGTTCTGATAATGCTAAAAACTCAAGGGAAAGGAGGATTTAATAATTTGTCTATTAAAGCAAGGATTGATAAACTGTTGATCTCTGTATTAAAGGAATATTTTAATAGAATTTAAAATCCAAAGTATTTTAAACAACATGCCAACATTTTAGTTATAGGGAAAGCTTTTTTAAATTTGTGAATTTTAATGTATTATAATTATATCATGACTCAAGTAATTGTATCGTGAGAACAGACAATGTATAAATTAGGACAATAATGTTCTCATTTCAAATAGTTATTTGTATGGTTTTATGATGAATATATATTTGCAATATCAATATAAAATATATTCTTTTCATATAGCCTTCCACCAGGCAAAACCAGCCTAGGTTTGAAAAAAAAAGTTCCATCTTGTTTCTTATAGTTTGTAGTCTACTAATACTTGTTTCTATTATTTTCAGATACCTCTGTGAATATTACTAATTCTTGCTGTTGAAGTCCTTACAAATGTGCCTTCTTACCTTTCTCTCATCTCTTTCAAGATACCCAACCTTCCCCGCTCGCCACAGCTAGCTCTGCTTCGCCCTAATATGGAAACTTTTGGGGCAGGGAATAACGTTCTTGGAAATGAGTCTGACAACTGATGCACAATGTGCGATAGCATTCGCTGGATACTGCAGCTCGGGAAACGGTAGCCTCGGGTCACTGCTGACCCATAACAAATTCTAACCAACTGGACTAGTTTTGTTGTGGCTTCGTTATATACTGAGTCTTTCTGGCTTCCCCGTCCCAATTCACATGTTCAAACCTAATCCTCAGTGCAGTGGAATTTAGAGGTGGTGCTTTTAGGAGGTAATTAGGTTATGAGAGTGAAACCCTTATTAATGACTTTAGTGTTCTTATGAGAAAGAACTCAGAGAACTCGTTCATCCATTCCACAGTGTAAGGAGAGAGCAAAAAGATGGCAGTCTATGACTTTCAATTATACTTTGAAACAAAAACCTGATCTAATTTGCATTAAACTTTTAATATGAATGTGAGGCCTTGATATTAATGCTAGCTTTTATTTTAAATAAAATCTGATTTCATGTTCATATCTCTTTAACATACTAATCTATAGAACACACGTAAATATTTTATTTTACTTATAATGCATTATTAAAACCACATGAAAATTGATTCTGTCTGATTAAATATTTATATGTACATTTAATGTAAGACTTTAACATAAGACTGCCTTTTCAGGAATAAATAGGTAAAACAGCATCGTTTCTGAAAGGAAGAGTATTAAGAAAATATATTTCATGTCTGGCATTTTGAAGTGGAACCAATCTCACAATAGCAATATCAGAATTGTAGTCAGAAAGCTATGTCAAGGGTTATATATTTCAAAGCGATGCATATGTGGTAGGTTAAATCAAACAGCAGAAGTAACAGAACTGTAGAGAACTAAAGCGCATATGATTTATCTAAAGTTATTTCTGTTTGTTTCAAATACTCTGCTCATCAAGTAAAACACGACCATAATGTATTCTATCTATACACATATATATATATACCTAAGTTAATCAAAAAATTAATAGTACTTTCTACATACTTGACACATGGTGATCATGCTACATAATAAATGTGCTACAGGATCTCATTTTATTATGCACAACAGCACTTGGATACTACGACATGTTGTCATTCTTGAGAAATGAACTAAATGAAGTCTATCTTATGTATGAGTATTTTTATAAATCAATTGTCCGTATTCTTAAAAACTGTTAAATTATTTAGATGACAAGTAAGACATTTGTTCATCTTAGAAAGTTTTCCATTATTTTTCTTTAATGCTTCTCAATTCACTTTTGTTCTAAGATATTTCAAGAAAAATTGAATTTTGCCTATTTATTCTGGTAAATTGCTTAAAATTATCCAAGTTCTAACTGCTGGTAAGCGATGAAACTCTATTAAATGCTAAAAATAAGATTTTAACACTAGTTATTTTCTCTCATAGATATTTAGTATAATAATGTCACTTTAAGAAAATGTCTTCTAATTTTCCTACTTATTAAAGAAAACGACTCTCCATAATTCCTTCTCATCGATCTATGTAAGGTTTATAAAGCAGCTGCCTGTCATACCTAACAGACAAAACAATATTTTCAGTGTCTTTTATGCTGATATATTAAAGGCTCAAGGAGTGAAGGAAATTCGCTGAGATTCTAATGACTATTGTGATTTTAAAAATATAATGCCAGCTGGTAATTAATAAAACTTGGGAACATCTGTGTCTTAATTTTAAAAAATATGATATTTAACAAAAATAGATAGCATGATATAATAGTTCCTATTTTTATTGTATCACATACTAAATTTTAAGATATATTCAAAAAAGTAAATGAAGATTTAACAGTAAATATTACATATGTGTGGATATATATGTATGTATGTGTATATATATGTATAGTAGAGAAGATCTACAATGTACTCCATTATGCCTGCATGCTTATATATCTAGAAGAAAAATTAACAGAATATATCATATATGAAATGTAATAAGTAATATATGATATATTACATTAGCATGTAATATGCAATATATGCAATGCATCACATATATTACACGTAATATATTATGAACATACATTATGCAATATATTATATATCATAAATTTATATAACTGTAAATATAATATAGAATATGTAATGTACATTTCATATATGTGTTTGCTTATATATAGAAACAATTAATATTAGATCTCAATAATCACCTCCTATGTGAAAATACTGTAAGTTAAAAATGTATTTAATATTATACTTTAAAGTATCAATTGTTGACCACTGA
>PVJD01018441.1:0-14442 GCA_004026545.1 Mormoops blainvillei | reverse complement strand
CAAGCAAGCAGAGAACAGAAGCGGATGCGGCGGGTTAGCTATTGGAGCATTAAAATGCTGCCTAATTTCCTTATTGGCTGAAATAACTGTTGGCGGGCAGATTCTGAGGGGGTCCTGCCTTGGCTCAAACTTTTCTGCTCCCTCCTCCTCCTGGATGTCTGCACTCTAAGATTAGTTGCGGTCGTCCTATCGCTGCCTAGTTCCTCACCCCTGTCGTTATCTGGGGTGTGGGGCTCTGATACCTCCTCCTCTTTTCCTGGTAACTTTCCACCAGCTCCTAACACTCATGTCAAAGAAAAGGAAATATGACTGAATGTCACCAACATGATAAGACACGTGGCTCCTGAGTTTCCCTCCTCCCAGAGTAGCAAAAAATATATACAGATATACTATGGATTAATTCTGTGAGTGAAATATAGAAATTAGTTGAGGCATTTGTACACATCCAGCAACTAAGAAAATATCTGCACCAAAATGGGTCGGCAAGGTTAAGACACACTCAGGCCATAAACCTATCCCAGTAGACTCTTCTCTTATAATTATGAGGTAAATTAGCCTCTAAATCCAAGCTTCTTCCTAAGGAGCAAAGTAAATCACATCTAGTATCATAACATATAAGGCAACGATCCATGGACAGTCACCCAAATCTTCTAGCTCTGTGAACTAATGGACTTTAATATTCATGAGTCTCTCAGGGGCATAGTAAACAAAGAAACAGTTGTTAAAGAAACAGTCAGCCCTGGCTGGTGTTGCTCAGTGGATTGAGTGCCAGCCTGTGAACCAAAGGGTCGTTGGTTCGATTCCCAGTTAGGGTACATGCCTGGGTTACAGACCAGATCCCCAATAGGGGGCTCACGAGAAGCAACAACACATGGATGTTTCTCTTTTTCT
Source organism: Mormoops blainvillei (assembly GCA_004026545.1). Taxonomy (NCBI): domain Eukaryota; kingdom Metazoa; phylum Chordata; class Mammalia; order Chiroptera; family Mormoopidae; genus Mormoops; species Mormoops blainvillei. The sequence goes on along the minus strand of PVJD01018441.1, from coordinate 13,551 downwards.
CTTTCCCTCTCCCTCCCCCTCCGTCTAAAAATAAAATAAAATCTTTTTTTAAAAAAAGGAAAAATTATATTGAAATAGGGTTTCTTCATTTACAGAGAAACAAAATGAACACAGTGTGTGTTTATGTGTGTGCATGCATACAGAGATTTATTATTTCGGTAGTTAATATGCAAAGGTAGTTTTTTAAAAATTGATTTGAGAGAGACAGAGAGAGAGAATAATACTGATTTTTGTTGTCATCCTTATTGATGCACTCATTGGTTGATTCTTCTATGTGTCCTGACCAGGGATCAAACCCATAATCTTCGTGTATCAGCACAATGCTCTATCTAACTGAGTTACCTGATAGATGTTTAAATTCTAGAATGAAGGTGGGAAACTACTGCTGTCAGTCAGTAAAGATTGTCAACCACAAGCAATTTCCCCCTATCCACAGGATAGTCAACATGTTTGTAGTACTTGAACCTTCAGATAATGGAGGCCCGCCATCATTAAGAAGGGTAATTGGCTTCAGCCAGTCTACAGATTCAAATGTTAATCTCAAACAGAAACAACCTCAAAGGTACACCCAAAACAAATTTTGAACAAACATTTCAGCCTAGCCAAACTAACATGTACTAAAAATGCGAAGTCCACCATTTATTTACCTCGGTACCCATACATATCTCCTTAAACCCTACCTAATCTCCAAATTAGGCAACAACCAGGTCATAACTCATGACATAAATGAACAAGTAATCCCTTCTGCACAAGAGGACATGAAGAATTTCAGAGCTATTTTCACTTAAATACTATGGTACAAAATCAATACACGATATGTTACATTGTAAGGGAGTAAGGATGAAAAGTTGGCCAAATATCCACCAATTACAGTCCTTTGTTCTGTAAGCAGTCATGTGATTATATAAGTACCTTCTTCCACTAACCATTCTATATTCCCTTTGCTTTCAGCAAGTTCTTCAACTGGTCATGATTCTTTACTTGATGCCATGATAAAAACCTTCATTCCTGAGGGTCTGGACCATTACTACTCCTGACTAGTTGTGTTTGTATGGTTTTCCATTGATTGTAATCATTAGCACAGTAATACCAAGAAATATACCCTCAGGACCCACTGTATTATGTCCATTGCAGAACACTGTCCAATTTTCCCTTGCTTATGAGGATGAATCATCATAGTCAGAAAAGAAGCTGCCTTTTTGGTCTGTTCATTCAAACGAAGTCATGTGAAGCTCAAATGCCCATGCAGCAGTCTTACTTTTCAGTCTGATGAAATTGTTGTTTTGTCTCTCAGTGGCAGGATTTTTCCCTTTGGAAGTATAACATCTCTTTGTCAGGAAAGCATTAAGTTTGGGCAAAGGAAACCAGCATTTTGGTCATAGGTGCCTAGGAGGTAATAGTTAGTGGTACCAAGATGACACATCAAAATTTAACTTCAGGCCCTCTCATGAGAAGACCAAGTAGCAAATACCCATAGCAAAAACACCACTGTAAACATCCAGGAGGGGTGAGAATTAAGCACCTCTCTAGACTATAGAGACTGAGGTGGATGCATCAGACGGCTTACTCCAAGCACTGCCCCTCCTCCACACTGGCAGAGCAGCAGCCCTAGAGGGCCCAACCAAGCCTATGGCTTATCCAGTGAGTTAAAGAGAATGTAAGGTGAATATCTGGCTCCTGTGCATTGTAGATCATTTCAAGGACACTCCTTCAGGTCTCATTTCACAGTGATGTCAATGGCAGAAGAAGCCTACCCTTTCATTCTGTCTGACCAGAAAGTGATTGAGAAGGCTAGGGGGACCTTACACCAATCACCATCCAGATCTTGGTGGACTGAGTTCTTCCTTGCAGAAGCATGTAAGCAGAAATTCCAGCCAGTGGCTCTGCTCATCTGCACATTTGAACCGTGAACTTAGTGCACATTTCTGCCGAATTCAGGATCCGAATCAATCAACCGTGACAGCTTTGAAGCCTGTTTTACCACTATTGTCCACGCAGGGAATCTAATTCATACACCTGCCTGTTTGCTAATGTATCTCTCAGCCCCACATAACCAGAAAATCTAGAACCTGTGAAGCTGTATAGCTCATCCTACAACACTAATTACGCAACAGCACTTGAAAAGAGAGGTCATCTGTGACTGAATACAAAAGCTCAGGTATTTTCTCAAATTGGACAAGCACCTTGATGCACACAGTCTGTTGTTTTTGACTCTCCAGGAAGCAAACCATGCCAACTGAGAACCTTAACCACCACCTTTTCTGAACACAAAAGCACCAACTCCATTTACTGCTGACCACATAGCCCTCAGTCTCGCTCATTCCGGAAATCTAACCAGAACACCTAGGAATGTGTTGTCCATTCCACAGTTTCATCATTTAACAGTCTCTTGAAATAAACTGTTTCCTTGTTGCATACTCAAGGCATTAACAGTTATTGTTATTTCACATCGGAGAAAAGAAGTAGGGTTCGATTATAATATACTGAATAGTAAAAGGTTGAAGATTTTCCTTTAAAGGCACAAAATAATAAGCAATCAAGTAACAAAAATAATTAAAAGGCATCCAAATCAGAATAGATAAAATGCAGTCTGTCTGAAGATGACATTTTAGAAACAGAAAAACCCTAAAGACTCCACCGCCACCCAAAAAAAGAGAGGAACAATCTAAAAATTCAGTAAAGTTGCAGCATACAAAATCAACTGTAATTTTTGGTTTTCTTATATACCTTAACAATTATTTGAAATAAAGCAATCCCACTCATAATATGATCAAAACAAAAAAAAAACCCCACAGGAATAAATTTAACCAAGGAGTTGAAATATCTATACACTGAAAATATAAGACTTGGGTCAAAGAAACTGAAGAAGATATTGCTGTGGCTGATGCTGTTCAGTGGGTTTGGAACAGTCTTGCAAAGAGAAATGTCACCAGTTTGGTACCCCTCAGGTCGTATACCTGGTTTGGTCCCCAGTTGAGACACTAGGAGGGGGAACCAATCAATTGGTCTGTCCCACATCAGCATTTCTCTTTCTCCTTCCCTTCCCCTCTTCCTAAAAATATATAATATAAAGTCTTTAAAAATAATATTTAAAAACACATTAGAAACTGAAGAACACATGAATAAGTGGAAAGATACCTGTTTTCATGTAAACAGGACAATAAATATTATTAAAATGTCCTTACAACTGAAGCCAAATTGCATTATTCATTTCAATCCCTATAAAGATTCCAAAGACATTTTTATAGAAATAGGAAAAAACTCTAAAATTTGTATTAAATTTCAAAAAACTTTGAACAGCTAAAGTAGTCCAGAGAAAGAAAAACAAAGGTAAAGACACCAGCCATCCTAATTTCAATTTGTATCATTGGTCTCCGCCACCACAGCCCACTTTTGTTTTGAGTCCTTTGGGCAATGACAGAGGTGGCTTGAGAAAGAGGCTGACTGGTATCAACATACATTATTATCCTATCCAGGTGATTATTGAAATCCTCCTATGATGTATTCACTGTTTAGAGGGCATTCATAGGGGCCACATTTTTTTTTTAACCAAGAAAATACTTCCATCCGCATACCTATACCCTGGTTTTTACTGTCACCAATTTTCCCATCATGTTCATTTTGAATCTGTAAAATCAAGTCAAATCACTAGCCACAGTCCAAAAGTCATTAAATAGTCATAATCTGACCATTTAAGTAAAACCAGTTGCACTGCCCAATGGGTAGGCTTACCTTCATCATTCTCCTTCAGAACAATCCCAGAGAGGGGCTATACAATGGTATCTGTCAATATTTGGGTTTCATCTGCATATGATGCAAAACTATCTATAAAGCAGGTCTGTGTTCTTCCTTTCTCTGTCAGCTGGTGATAGGAAATGTCCTATTATCGGAGAGATGTAGGCTGGGAGAGTGTAGGCAGACCATGGATAGACAGTTGGGTCACATATTCATGTAACTCACCTGTGCCTTCAACAGTTTATGTGGGCCTAGTCACATTATACCACTTCCATTTGATGATGAGTTTTGTTGTATATGCCACAGTTTATAACACTCAACTAATGTTGGTCTGCTCAAATCAAAACATAATTTGGGAGTCCACTGTCAAGCATTTGAATTCTCTAAACATAGTAACAGCCCTAGAGCTACTTCTCAAAAACAGGACACATTGCATGACCTAGCTCCAAAATCCTAAATGTCTGCATTGCTGTTCATCTTAAGGGGTGTCAAAAATTCCAAACAGCATCCCTGTCCACAAGAAAACTTTAATAAGCATTCTAACTGCAGGAATATATAGCCCATACAATAAACCACTGCACAAAAACCTGAAAGTATTACAGGGTCTTCTCTCTCAATCTGGGCAACACTGAAGGCTATAAGTTTTATTGATTACTCAAACAATGGGCTTTACACCCCCAAATAAGGACTATTTTTCTTGGTTTTAAGATGGGCTAGATACAAAGACTTATTTAAATCTTAAAGTGATATCTGGACAAGCCCTATAACTCTGGTTCCTAGAAATTTTACTGAGATAGAAAGGCTTTTTTCATTACCCCCTGCCATGCAAAAAGTCTTACCGTAAGTATGGAGTAGTTGTTGTTCTCACTCTGTATGTCCTGTGAAAGTATTATCAATGTAACAGAGCAGGTGGTCATTTTGTGAAAGAGAAGATTATGAAGATCCCTGAAACTTAAGTGACCATAGCCCAGAAACCACGGCTGCTGGCCGCAAATCACAACATCACTACTCCCAGACACCTCAACTCCCCACACAAAAATCTAACTACTGCAAACAACTTTCTAGTCTCTACTATGTAACTCCAAGTCAGGCACAAGAAACAGCAGACATTGGTAGGCAGAGTCAACTCCCCACAGGCCTCAGAACTAAAACACCTAATACACAGCGTCAGTCCACACCACAGCATCTCACCCAAGCTACAGAAAACACACTAAGGTTGGGCTCAGACAGCACTTGAGACACCCTAAAGTAAATCATGGTCTTTGATATCAGCCCCCACATTTGTTCACACTAGTCATGATCACTCACCATGAGAGTAAATCCTACCCACTCACAAGATAACAGCAATATAAGATCAATTACAACATGAGGGCATACTGCATTAAAGGACCACCTCTAACTCATTCAGCTCACATGACCAGGGAAACTGCACCACTGGGCCCCACAGGCTACCTACTACATAAATCCAGCTTCCAAAGACATAAAAATATGGCAGATATAAAATACATAGGAAAAAACACAGGGAATCTGTCAAAATTAGGAAACAAAAAGCATAAAGCACAGTATGAGATGAAGAAAGTAATAAAGATTAGAACATAAAAATATAAAATAGGCTCTATGAAACAATAAAAAAGACTAATAAAACCAAAAATTGGTTATTTGAAAAGATAAACAAAATTGATAAATTTTAGCCAGGCTCATCAAGAAAAATGAGGGCCAAAGTAAATAAAGGTAAATAAAATCACAGAGAGAAGTGACACCAACAACACAGAAATACATAGGATTATAACAGAGTATTATGAACAATTATATGCTAATACATAGGAAACCTGAGAAACACCGATAAGTTCCTAGAAACAAAACTACCTAAAACTGAATCAGGAAACAAACAAAAACAAAAACAGGAAACTTGGGCAAAATGAGAACTACTAACAGACTGAATCATTAATCAAAACCCTCCAAACAAGTGTCCTGGACCAAGTAGTTTCACAAAAGAATTTTATCAAATGTGGAAAAGAAGTCAAATGGAGAGAAGTCTCCCAAATTCATTTTATCAGACCTGTAGTATCTTATACCAAAATCAGACAGTAATTACAAATAAAAAATTAAAGAACAATATTCCTGATGAACACAGATACAAAAATCTACAACAAAATATTATGTTAAAAAAAGTAATTCAGCCCTGACTGGGTGGCTCAGTTGCAGGGTCATCCCATACAATAAAAGGCCACAGTTTCAACCTGGGGTTAGGGAACATACCTACATTGTTGGTTGAATCCACAGTTGGGGTTGAACCAACACAGTTTGGTGCATATGGCAGGCAAGTGACTGATCTTTCTCTCATTAATTTCTATCTCTCTAAAATCAATTTTTAAAAAATTATACACCAGACCACGATTGGGTCGATTATTTGATTGGACCATCATCTCATGCACCAAAAGGCTGCAGGTTCAATTCCTGGTCAGAGCACATACCTAGGTTGCGGGTTCATTCCCCAGTCAGGAAGCAACCAATGGATGTTTCTCTCTTAGATCAATGATTCTCTCTCACATCGCTGTTTCTCTCTGTCTCTCTGTCTCTCTACCTCTCTCGTTCTCTCCCTCTCTCTCTAAAAAAAAAAAAAAATCAATAAACATATCTTCGGGTAAAGATTTAAAAAAATCATACACTATAATCATGACAGTTTTATTCCTAGGATGCAAGGCTGGTACAATATCCACAAATCAATTAATGTGATATACCACATAAACAAAATAATGGATAAAAATCGTCATGTCAGTAAATGCAGAAAAGCTTGTATCAAAAATCTGGCATCCATTTATGACAAAAATCAGCAGTGTGGAAATAGAGGAAACATACCTCAACATTATAAAGGCTAAATGTGACAAACCAAAAGGTAATATCAAGCTGAGAGGGAAAAATCTGAAAACATTTTCCTTAACATCAGAAACAAAATGAGGATTTCCACTTTTATCACTGTTATTCATCATAGTACTGGAAATTTTATCAGCGTTTTTCAACCTAGTACTGGAAACTTTAGCCACAGCATTCAGATAAGAAGAAGAAATAAAAGACATCCAAAGTGTAAAGAAGGAAGTAAAACTGTTCTTATTCTCAGATAACAACATGTTGTACATAGAAAACTGTAAAGGCTCCACCAAAAAACTACTATGTCTGATAAATCAATTCAGTGAAGTAGCAGAATACAAAACTGATATTCAGAAATCATTTACATTTTTAAACACCAATCATGAATTACTGGAAGAGAAATTAGGAAAATAACTGCATTTGCATGTTACCTAAAAATAAATTCACCCCAGGAAGTAAAAGACCTATACTCAGAAAATTGTAAGACATGGAAGAAAGAAATTGAAGAAGGCACAAATAAACGGAAGCACGTACTTTGTTCATTGAATCGAATAATTAACAGTTAAAATGTCCATACTACCCAAAGAAATCTACAGAGCCAATGCGATACCTATCAAAATGCCAATGACATTTTTCACAGAAATATAATACAATATCCCAACATTTGTAAACACCACAGAAGACCCTGAGTGGCCTCAGCGATCTTGATAAAGAGCAAAGCTGGAAGAATAGAAATTATGAATATCAAACTGTACAATAAGGCCATTGTAATCAAAATGGCTTGATACTGGCCTAAGAACATGCATTGCCTATAGATCAATGGAATAGAACAGGGGGTCTAGAAATTAACTTACACCTATACGGCCAATTAATAATTGACAAAGGAGTCAAGAATATACAGTGGAACAAAGCCAATGTCTTCAATAAACTACAGAAAAACCAGGCAGATACAGAAAACAGAAATAAAACTAGGCCACCTTCTTATATCAATAAAAGAATAAACTCAAAATGGAATAAAGAGCTAAATGTAAAATCAAAACCATAATACTAGTAGAAAACTTGTCAGCAGTAAATTCTTTGATGCCATTTTAAGCAGTACTTTTATTGATGTGTCTCCTCAAGATGTCAAGGAAAATAAACAAATGGAACTACATCACACTGAAGAGTTTTGTCTGATTTTACAGAAACAGGAAGGGAGAGGGAGAGGAAGAGAAAGAGAAACATTGATTTGTTGTCCACTTATTGGTGCACTGTTTGGTTGATTATTGTATGTGCCCTGACCACAGTTTCAACCCATAACCTTGATGTATCAGGAAATAACTCTAATTAACTAAGCTACCACTGAGGGCTAAACAGTTTTTACGCAGCAAAAGCATCCTTCAACAAAACAAAAAGACAACCTACCATATGGGGAAAGACTTCAGCTATGATACAGTAAGTTAATATCCAAAATTTATAAAGAATTTATACAACTTAAAATCAGGACAAAAATCTGAAAAATGAGAAGTCTGGTCAAGATGGCAGCATAGGTAAATGCAGTACTCACCTCCTCCCACAACCACATCAAAATTACAGCTTCACTACAGAACAACCAACATTCAGAACCACCTGAAATCTAGCTGAACAGAAGTCTACAACTTAGGCTAAAAAGAGAAACCACACCAAAATTGAAAGGATGGGTGGAGATGCAGAACAGGTTAATCCCATACCGGCAAGGTGTTGAAAAATTTGGGAGGAACATATTAGCATAGAGGCCCCCCTGAAGAGTAAGGGGTCCCAGTCCCGCACCAGGTCCCTCCGCCCACGTTCCGGTAACAGGAAGAGAAATTCCTATAACTTCTGCCTGTAAAAGCCAGCAGGAGCTGAAGGTGAGGGAGACAGAGGATGCTAAAGTCCCAGATGTTCCCCTTAAATGGCCCACATGTGGACTTACTTGGACTCCCTTGCTCTGAGCTCTAACACTCAGAGTGTGCACCCAGTGGACAGGGACCTACCATATTAATGCACTACCACCAACCACCTCCTCAAGGGATACAGTCAAGGAGCACAATGACACAGCAACAAAGACCCACTAAAGTGAGTTCTGCTTTGCGGGATCTGCTTCTGAATAGCAGATCGACTGTTATGGTCAAAACCAGTCCATATAACCTACTGGCGTGGGAGTTAAGCCCACCCACTGACATGCTAACAGCGATCAATGGTCAGCTACAACAAGAGAGTACACACCTGCACAATGGGTAATGCACCTGAAGGGTCCAACTTTGGTGAACAGATAGAGACTACACCACTGGACTCTAGAGGACAGCTACTACATTAGACCATTGTACCATGTCTGGGAGACGTAGCATCTCTACCTAATTCACCGAAACAAACACAGGGAGGGATCCAAAATAAAAAATAAATGAAGCAAGACCCAAATAAAATAGAGAAAAACTCCAGAAAGACTAAAAAAAGACCATCTACTACATGTAGAGTTCAAAACACTAGTGGCAACTCAGCAACGTAGGGGAAGAATGTACGATCTTGATGACAACATACACAAAAAGATAGAGACCATAAAAAAAGTGTCAGGAATAAAGAATATAATAATTGATAAGGATTGTATTAGCCCCAACTAGGTAGCTCAGTTGGTTGGAGCATTGTTCTGATAAGCCAAGGTTACAGGTTTGAGCCCTGGTCAGGGCAAATACAAGAGTCAACCAATGAATGCATGAATAAATATATTCTTTCTCTCTTTCTCTCTCTCCTTCCGTCTTTCTCCCTTCCTCTATCAAAAAACTCAGAAAAAAAATTAGAAAACTACTGTTACGTGGAATAGCAGACAAGATGAAGCAGGGGACTAAATCAGAAATTTGGAAAACAATGTAGTGAACACCCATGCAGACAGAGCAGAAAAACAAAACAATTTTTTAAGATGACAATAGTTTAAGTGATCTCTGAAACAACATGAAGCCTAACAAAATTCACAACACAGGGGCACCAAAAGAAGAGAGAAAGCAAAGGACTGGAAACCTACTTGAAGAAATGATGGAAATCTTCTCTATCCTGGTGAAGAAAATAGATGCACAAGATCGGGAAGCACAAAGAGTCTGAATCAAGATGAACCCAAGAGGCTCACACCAAAGCACATCAAAAAGAAACTGGTAAATGTTAAAATCAAAGAGAGAACTATAAAAACCACAACAAAAATGAAGTTAATTACCTATTGGGGGACTCCCATAATACTGTCAGCTGATTTCTTATCAAAAACTTCGTAAGCCAGAAGGAACTGGCACGAGATATTCAAAGTAATGAAAAACAAGCAGCTATAGGCTACTACTCTACCTAGCAAAGCTATCATTTAACATTGAAAGAGAGACTGAGAACCTCCCAGCCATGAAAAACATAAAGGAGTTCATCATCACCAAAACAGTATTATAATAAATGTAATGGGTTTTCTTTAAGGGAAAGAAGATCAAAAATATGAACAACTAAATGGCAATAACTGCATATGTATGAACAATTACTTTGCAAATCAGTTAAATGCTCCAATCAAAAACATACAGTGGTTAATGCAAAACAATACATGGTGCTTACATATGCTGTCTACAAGGGACTCACTTTAGATTGAAGACACATGGACTGAAACTAAAGGGATGGAAAAAGATACTCCATAAAAAATGGAAATGAAAAAGAACATCTGTGGCATAAACACTTATACCATACAGAATAGAACTGAAGACAAAGATAATAACAAAAGAGAAAAATGGACTCAGCAATTCCACTACTTTGTATTTATTCAAAGAAAGGCAAAGTAGTAGTTTGAAAAGACACATGAATGTTTATGTTCATTGAAACATTCTTTACAATAGCCAAGATACGGAAGCAATCTGTCTATCAATAGATGAATGAATAAAGAAGAATTATCTTTATATATACAATGAAATATGACTCAGACATGTAATCTTACCATTTGTGAAAATACGGATGGACTTACAGGGGATTCTGCTGAATAAAATGTCAGAGAAAGACAAATACCAGATGATTTCACTTATAAGCGGAATATAAAAACACAAAACAAATGAACAGAAAGAGATTTATAGATACAGAGAACATTGATATACAAGTAAGGTTGAGGCATAATGAAAAAAGTGAAGGTTTTAAGAAGTGCAAACCTACAGTTACAAATAGTCACAGGAATCAAAGTGCAGCATAGAGAATATAGTCAGTAATATTGTAATGACTATGTACAGTGTCAGATGGATACTACACTTACAGGGAGAAATATCTTTGTAGGTTATATAAATGTCTAATCTCTGGTTGTAAACCTGAAACTAATACAATATGGTATGGTAACTATAATGGAAAATAAAAACATTTATTTTTAATAATAGAAAATGAGAAAGAAAACCTGAATACATTTCTCCAAAGACAAACAGATGGCCAATGGACATATGAAAAGATGCTCAGTATGACTAATGTTCAGGGAAATGCAAATTAAAACCACATGTGATAACTAACACCTCACCCCTGTCAGAATGGCCATCAATAAACCAACAAACAAGTGCTGGCGAGGATGTGGGCAAAGAAGAACCTTAATGTACTATTGGTGGGAATACAGTCTGGTGCAGCCACTGTGGAAAGCAGTATGGAGTTTCCTCAAAATTAAAATTAGGACTAGCTGGATATTTATTTGAAGAAATCCAAAACACTACATCAAAAAGATATATGAACCCCTATGTCAACTGCAGCACTATTTACAATAGTCAAGAAATGGAAGCAATATAAGTGTTCATCAACAGACAAATGGAATTTTACTGGGCTACAATAAATAATGAAAAAGCTTGCCATCTCTGACAATATGGATGGAGCTAGTGAAAAGCTAAATGAAATACATCACACAGAGAAAGACAAACATAAGATTTCATGTATATATGGACACTAAAACAAAATAAATGAGCAAGACAGAAAGAAATTTATAAACACAGAACAAATCAATGGCTACAACGAGATGAAAAGAAGATAGGGGGCATAGGTACAGGGACTATAGTCAATAATGTTGTAATAAGTATGAATGATGTCAAATGGGTACTAGGCTTAAACCAACCACTTTGTAAGTTCTATTCATTTCTAACTATTATGTTGTACTCTGAAACTAATAATAGTATATGTGAAATACAATTAAAAAAATTTTTAATTAAAAAACTGCTGTTACTTTCCAGAGAAAAGTAGTGACTTACTTGTTGTCATTCATAGAGGAAAGGATATAAGTTGGGTATAGTGCACTTAGAAGATGTCAGTCACATATAAGAGGCAAGCTGAGAAGACATAAAGCTTACTGTCAGTCACCCTACCAAGCAATCCACTACCAAAACAGCAGAATACCAATCATTATATTGTCACTGTTTTATCTCTCAACAACAGAACTGTGGTTCAGAGATTTTGCCAGGAGAATACTCCACTAAGATTTAAAAAAAAAAAAAAAACTCTCAAAGTAACTGACCTCTTCACAAGAAAATGTGTTGAATTTTAAGCCTAAGGGCACTCTCAAAAGCAGTGGACATCTTCATGAAAAGTAACATGGAAGTGACTATTAAGATACATTAGAAAAGTAATAAAAACCTTGCAATAATGTTTTACAATAAGAAATATGTAGGTGTTAGACCTCATTTCTGACATAAAGATCCTGAAACCCTTGACATTTTATAAGTGATAAGAGCAATAAATGTATTTCGTTATAATAATGAGGAAAATTTGGGGATGCTGCTACATCACATTAAGGATGGGGTCTGATCGCTGAAAAAAACACACATGTGACAGGTTTGAGACTTTCAGCCTCACCCTACTTTCAAACTCTAAGGAGGTAGGAGGGGTTGGAGATTGAGTCTAATCACCAAGGATTTAATCAATCATACCTATGTGAAAAAGTTCCCATAAAAACTGAAAAGGTGGGTCTGAAGAGATTCAACATTGGTACACATGTCAAAATACAGGGAGAGTGTCACGTCTGGCAAACATTTTAGCTTCCTTCTACTTTGCTCTGTGTATCTCCATTCTTTCACCTGGCTGTTTCTGAGCTATCTTCTTTAATAATAAAACTAGTGTCCTAGGGAGTAACATATTTCTCTGAGTTCTGGGAGTCGTAGAATTCAACAAAGACATATCCATAGTCATTCAGAAGTACAGGTGACAAACTGGACTTAGGTGTTGGGAGGAGAAAAGGTAGTCTTGTGGGATTGAGCAGTTCACCTTTAGAACCTGACACAATCTCCAAGTAGAAATACCAAAATTGAGCTGAATTACAGGACACCCAACTGGTACTGAAAAATGGTTTGGCATTACATGAACAAAAACCCATACATTTTGACTGTGAACAAAATCAGAATAAACATACCACAGAGTTTATACAAACAAGACTAAAAAAGGAGACAACTAGCAAAAGCACTGTATAGGAGGTCAGTACAAGTCTCAAACAATAACTTCTAAAACTCTTCCTGCAAAGAATCCAAAATTTAATCAAAATAATCTGTAGGAAATGTCCATCCTGAACGTTTAAAACAAAACCAAACACCACGGACTACAATTGGAGGAGCTTTATAAATAGGCATATAGCAAGCAAAAATATATCATTAAAGATAGCTCATTGTCATTTGAGGAACATGCTGCATGTATGATTGAGACTTTGCCCTCCAAACAAGAATAACAAGAAGCAGGAGAATGTAGGTGGGACAATCTCAGATATTCCACGTAGCAATATTTGCACCAGTATATCCCCTAGAGAAAGGGATATAAAGGAAAGAATAAACAACTGGGACTACATCTAATTAAAAAGCTTCTGCACAACTAAAAAAAACAACAGCAAAATGAAAAGGAAGCAACTGTATGGCAAAATATACTTGCCAGTGATACCTCGGACAAGGGTTTGATCTTCAAAATACACAAAGAATTCACGTGACTCCACTCTAGCAA
>PVJD01018440.1:0-14443 GCA_004026545.1 Mormoops blainvillei | reverse complement strand
GTCCCGCCCCTGCACCCCTACATGTTGGCCCTCCTCTTCAACCCCCTCACCCGGGAGCCCTACCCCCAACTCCAGCTCCGGAGCCCCCCGCAAAACCCCTGCCCCGGACCTCACTTTCTCGGCCTTGGTGGATGACTCCGAATCCCACGCCAAAGGGACTGAGGAGCTCGCCTCTGCTGCGCAGCCAGGAGCCGTACAGCAGCGTCTCCCAAGCGCTCAGTGTTAAGGCCACGAGGGCTTCCCAGAACCCCCTAGAAGAGGTAGAAAGTTCTCAGCGCGTCCGGGTGCAGGGCCAGTGATTGGATCAGAAAAGCACGTGAGGAGGCAAAGTGTTACAGTAACAACAGGCAGCGACCCATGAGGGCTTCTACAAGTCTTGAAGCTTGTGGAAGCAACAAGCACACTCATTGGCCCTCCAGCAAGAAAATGGCCCGTGAACACGGCAGCTTGTAGTTGGCGGAGTAAACTTGAATACGGAGAGCCCATGGTGGCAAATCAGGGACATTTTCCTTATCGTTTTCCTTCTCTTTCTCTTTTCTTTTTTCTTTTCTTTTCCTTTCCTTTCTTTTCCTTTTCCTTTCCTTTCCCTTTCCTTTTTTTTCTCTCCCTGCCCCGCTTCCTTCTTTCCTTCTCTCTTTCAATAGCTTTAAATGAACGGACAAACATTTCCCACGTACGATACATCTTGACTTTCTTCACTGCTACAGGTGCTTAGGTGACACTGACCTAGCAGCCCCCACGAGACGCCCAAGTATTTTGCCAGAGGGACTGCTAGTCTGCTAAGATAAATATTTAAAAAGAAAAAAAAAGACAACATCGGTTTTGGTTAATCTTACTTTTTAAAAGGTTATTACAAAGATGTCAGTAACTATCTAAATTCACTTAAAATTTAATACCACTTAATTTCTAAAGATACTTTGGGATCTGACTGTCCTTGAAGGAAAGTCTTGGCCTAAACCTACTAAAACTTGGCTCCTTATAACATTGTGCTGGAGGCAGGGTTCTGCAAAGGAGAACTTGAGAAGAAACGCTACTAAATACTAGTCACCTCTTTAGAAGTTAGGCCACCTCTGTTGCTCCATTTGGTGGAATGGCAGACTGTCCTCAAAGAGGCACATGCAGAAGGAGGTGTAAAAAGTCCTCCAGACCTCTCTTTTCAGTGGATATCTCTCAAGTATAAGACAAACTTTCAATTTGTTTGCCGTCATTTTTCTGACTCTATCCCCAAATTAACTAGTTATCTTTAGCATCCAAGACAGCAGGCATTATGACCTTCTATCAAGGTACGTGGCATAGATGCTGAAGCACCAGTCTCACACACTGAGAACGATGTTAAAAATCAAAGGATAAAGTGGCAGAGCCTCTAAACTAAGAGATTTAGCTTAATCACAGAACATCGGACTCTCATAATTACTATTTCCTTGTGACTATGAAGTTCTCCACTTTTCCTTAAAAGTTAAAACTAAATTCCATCTTCCCTGAAAATGGGGTTAAGAGAAGCATCAAAACTCAAAATGCCCGGGGCCCTTTAAAGAACAACACAATGTAATGTGTATACCCAATCACAACATGTTGTTTCTACTCTAAAAGCTTTTTGTTACTCCAGGTTTTAATCTCACCTCCCTATGGACGCTAGGAATACAGGTGGAGACGGGCAAGTGAGACAAGAGACAGAGAAAGTGAGCAGCTGTCAGGGGCTGGCTGTTCTCACTAGATGGCAAATGGCTATAGATTGAGGCTAGAACCTGAACATTTAATGCTGGTGTCCTATTGAGAGGATGAGTGGGATGAGGCCACCCAGAAGCAGGGCTGCCACCTCCAGTGGGTTCAGATTGGTGACTATGCTCCATGCTACCCACATCAGGGAGGACATATACTGTGGCAACATAAAGAAATGTCCTGGCAGACAAAAGCACGGACACTCCAGTGGTACTGACCTCTGAAATGCCTTCTTTACTGCCCTTATTTAGTCCTAAGAATGTTACCATGGACATAACTGGTGTTGCCACTGCAAAGACCAGTAAGCACTTTCTGATTTGATTCTGCTGTAGGTCACCATTCGTTAAGAACAAAAACAGCCCAAAAGCAGCTGGTGACTTACATAGCATTAATGCCACAAACACAATTAACTGAACACTAGTCTGTGAAGTAGAAGCTGCTGCTCCTAATGCAACACCGTCAGCTGCAGCATGGACCACCAGACCTGGCAATCTTGGAATTGCTAGGCCTTGCTGTTTCTGCATCATCTTGTGGGATGCGCATATGAGTTGCCACTCTGACCTACCAGCAACATGAAAACGAAGCCCAGTACAAAGGAAACGCTCATGTAGGTGTGCAGTTGCATCTAATCACTGTTGTGCTCATGTTCATGGGCAACTGGTATTTCTGCAGCTTTTCCTGATGCAACCACATTCTGTGGTTCTCTCCCTTGGTGGCGTTTTCCCTCAAGAATATCTTCATAAAGTGTGTGTACTTCTCCAGGCACGATGACTGGCAGTGCAGCTCCACAGAGAAGGCTGGCACTGAAAACGGTCACCAGCTTTAGTTACTCCTAGAAGCAGCCCTTTTTTACTGATATTAGCACCAGAGAGAACTTTCAGCAAACTTAGGTCCCCAGCCCCTTGGCTTTCAGATGCCAGTCACTGGATTCCCATGGGTTAACAGAGGTGAGAAAAGTCAATGGGGAAAGTATGCAAATGAGTGATTTCTTCAGTGGTAGGAATGAGGGTGGCACAATGAGCCCAGTCTTTCTACAGACAACATGGCAGGTGCCAGCTGGAAAAGGAGAAAAATCCAAGTGAACCTGATTGTTCTCTGGGCAACCCTGGCTCTTCAGGACACCCTGCTGGAGATCTGCCCCTGCCATGCCACCCCACTCTGGGACCAGCCCACCAGTCCCAGCAAACTCTCCTCTGAGTCTAGACTGAGGACAGGAGTCCTTTAAGTCTCTAATGGTGGGTCTTAGGAGTTCAGCAGCAAATCCAATACAAAGCTGTCTCTGCCCTATATCCGGTGCGACTCGTATTACCCCACTCCACTGGGCTTTTGGGAACCACCAATACTACAGTTGCCATGGCCGCCAATTGACGCCCCTTCATTACCTGTTTCCTATTGTGACTGAAAAGGTCTTAAAGATACTCTAAATTTTTACTGACTTCGTGTCTAGTTATATCAATTGCTGAGGCAGAAATGTTAAAATTTCCCTAATAATAACTGTGGACATGTCTGTTTCTCCCTTTATTCTGTCAACTTTTTTTAATTGTATTTTACTGATTATGCTATTACAGTTGTCCCAAATTTTCCCCCTTTACACCCCTCCGCCCAGCACCCCCCACCCCCTTAGGCAATCCTAACACAATTGTTCATGTCCATGGGTCATGAGTGTATGTTCCTTGGCTACTCCATTTCCTACACTGCACTTTACATCCCTGTGGCTATTCTGTAACCACCTATTTGTACTTCTTAATCCCCTCACCTCTTCACCCATCCCCCACACACCCCTCTCATCTGGCAACCATCAAAACCCTCTCCACATCCACGATTCTGTCTTTGTTCTTCTTGTTTGCTTAGTTTTTCTTTAGATTCAATTGTTGATAGATATGTATTTATTGCCATTTTATTGTTCCTAGTTTGGATCTTCTTTTTCTTAAATAAGCCCCTTTCACATTTCATATAATAATGGCTTGGTGATGATGAACTCCTTTAGTTTTTTCTTGTCTGGGAAGCTCTTTATCTGTCCTTCCATTCTAAATGATAGCTTTGCTGGGTAGAGCAATCTTGGCTGTAGGTCCCTGCTTTTCATGACTTTGAGTATTCCTTGCCAGTCCCTTCTAGCCTGCAAAGTTTCTTTTGAGAAATCAGCTGACAGTCTTATGGGAACTTCTTTGTAGGTAATCACATGCTTTTCTCTTGCTGCGTGTCAGATTCTCTCTTTACCTTTAACCTTTGACATTTTAATTATGATGTGCCTAGGAGTGGGCCTCTTTGCGTCCATCTTGCTTGGGACTCTCTGTGCTTCCTTGACTTGCACAGGTATTTCCTTCACCAAATTAGGGAAGTTTTCCTTCATTATTTTTTCAAGTGGATTTCTAATTTCTTGCTCTTCCTCTTCTCCTTCTGGCACCCCCATGGTGCAAGTGTTGGAATGTTTGAAGTCCCACAGGCTGCTTACACTATCTTCACTTTGGGGGGTTAATTTTTCTTCTCGTTGTTCTGATTGGTTATTTTTTGCTTCCTTATGTTCCAAATCATTGATTTGATTCTTGGCTCCATCCACTCTACTGTTGTTTCCCTGTAAATTGTTTTTCATTTCAGTTAGTGAATCCTTTGTTTCTGACTGGATCTTTTTTATGCTGCTGAGGTCCTCACTGAGTTCCTTGAGCATCATTATAACCAGTGTTTTGAACTCTGCATCTGATAGATTGCTTATCTCCATTTTGTTTAGTTCTTTTTCTGAAGCTTTGATCTCTTCTTTCATCTGGACCATATTTCTTTGTCTCCTCATTTTGGCAGCCTGCCTGTGTTTGTTTCTATGTATTAGGTAGAGCTGCTCTGACTCCCTGTCTTGGTAGCACGGCCTAATGTAGTAGATGTCCTGCAGGGTCCAGTGGTACAGCCTCCCCTGTTACCGAAGCTGGGTACTCATGGCATGCCCCTCGTGTGGGCTGAGTACACCCTCCTCTTGCAGTTGAGCCTTGATTGCTGTTGGTAGGTCAATGGGAGGGATTTACCCAGGCCACTCAGCTGCAAGGACTAGCTGTGACCACTGACCACCAACCTCTGCCCTCTGTGGAGGATCAGCTGTACAGGGGCAGGGTGGTGGTACTCCGACATGGTCTGGAGCTGTCCACTGGGTGCGTAGGCTCTGGCGTTTCCTGGGTGGTGCAGGCCAAGGTCAGCCCCCACCTGTGTTTTGCCCGGGGCTATACTGCCTAAGCTATAAAGCAACCTGTGGTGGCTCCTACTTGTGGTGGACTTGGAGATACCCAGGTGAAGCCAAGCTGTGACTCTAGGCTGGCTGCTGCTAGTGCCAGGCCTGGGGCCACTTAGCAAGAGGTACAGGAGCAGGGGGCTCACTGAGGCCAGCTTTTGCTTATTTGAGAGAACTTAAGAAATTTTGAAGCATTAGCCAAGACCAGCCATTCATATGGAAAAAGTCATGGTTAAGAACTTGGGTAGACCCATAAGTTGGGTGAGACAGGGCAAACAGGGTTAGCCAGGTCAATGGAGTCTCAGATATGGCACCCA
Source organism: Mormoops blainvillei (assembly GCA_004026545.1). NCBI lineage: Eukaryota > Metazoa > Chordata > Mammalia > Chiroptera > Mormoopidae > Mormoops > Mormoops blainvillei. The sequence goes on along the minus strand of PVJD01018440.1, from coordinate 9,196 downwards.
CTTGCCAGCTATGCAGCTCTGGGGGAAGAGGGTGCAGAAAATGGGCAATGGCCTCTGCCTACCTTTCTGTATGGGAGAAAGCTATCCCCCAGCTCTCATGTTGATGCCAGACACTTCATTTCCTCCCTGTATACCAGTGGTGCTTTTCAAGCTGCTACTCCAGCGCTGGAGCTCAGAGCGAGTGAGTCTGAGTAAGTCTGTGTGTGGGTCCTTTAAAAGGAACTGCTTGGGACTCCAGAAGTTTCTTCCCCTGACCCAGTCCCTGCTGGTTTTTGTAGCCAGAAGCTGTGGGGACTTACCTTCTTGGTACTGGAACCCTGAGCTGGGGGGCCTGGCATGGGGCTGTGCCTCCTCGCTCCCGAGATATCCCTCCCGAATTTTTATCCACCACACATGGATGTGGGACCAGCCTGTTCCATGTCTCCGCCCCTCCTACCAGTCTGGATGAGTGTGGTTTAATTAATTCCACAGTTGTCAGACTTCTATTCAACTCATTTTCTGATGGTTCTGAGTGATGTTTGTTCTATAATTTAGTTGTAATTTTGATGTGATTGTGTAAGAAGGTGAGCCATTGTTACCTATGCCACCATCTTGACTGGAAGTGTCAAGTTTTGTCTTATATATTTTAAGCTTTTAATGTACAAATACATTTATGAACTCTATGTGTTTCTGATTAATTAACACATATAATTCATTATTATCTTTTATCTCATGTAATAGTCTTTGTCTTTAAATCCGTTTTGCCTGGTATTAATTTAGCCCTTCCTGCTTTCTTATGCTTACCCTTTGCATGGTATACAATTTTGGATTCTCTTACTATCAATTCATCTGAGTCTTTATTTTTAAATTGCATCTCTTGTAGATAGCAAAATCATTGCTCTTTTCTTCTTACTGTCAATAGTTACCTTTTCACTGGAGTGTTTAACCCATCATAACATTGAGTATAATTTTTACGTGGTCAAATTTAGGTCTATCCTTTTACTGTCTGTTTTGGTCCATACAGGTGGCTCTAACAAAATAGCACAGATGGGGTGGCTTATAAATAACAAACATTTATTTCTCACAGTTTTGGAGGCTAGACAGTCCATGATCAAGGTACCAGCAGATTCTGTGGATGCTGTGTCTGATGAGAGCCCACTTCCTAGTTCATCATCTGCTATCTTTTCACCATGTCCTTACATGGCAGAAAGGGGAGAGGGAACTCTCTGGTGCCTCCTTCATAAGGGCACTAATCCCATTTATGGAGACCTCTCTATGACCTGATCATCTGCTAAGGGCTTCATCTCCAAATACATTGGGGGTTAGGATTTAACATCTGAATCTCCAGGAGGACACAAACATCCAGTCTATAGCATTCTCTGTGCCATCAATAGTAGTGTTTATTCCTATGTTCCTCTTTTCCCCCCTGAGATAATCATTTTTTTTAATTCATTTTAACTTATTTACTGCCTTTTTAGGAAGTTATCACTTTGCATTATTTTTTAGTGGTTGCTCTAGAGGTTATAATATATAACCTTAACTTTTCAGTGTCTGTTTGTAGTTAATATGGTACCACTTCACACAAAAGTAAGAACTTTCATTCCCTCTCTAACCTATCCTTTATGCTGTAGTCACCATATGCATTACATCTACAAGTAATGAAACACTATTATATGCATTACAACACACTATTATAATTTTTACTTTAAATAGTCATATGTATTATAAAGAAATTAAGAAAGTATTTTAAATATTTACCTACATATTTACCATTTCTGATGTTCTCCATCTCTGCCCAAAGATCAAAGTTTCCCTCTACTATCATGTTTCTTCAGATGGAGATACCTCCTATAGCAATTTTTTTTCAGTGCAGATCTATTGATGAAATCTCTTAGCTTTCATCTGTCTCAAAAGTTCTTTATTTCACCTTCATTCTTGAAGGGTATTTTCCCTGGATATAGATAGAGAGTTCAGGTTGAAAGTTGTTTGCTGTTGTTCAGCACTTTAAAATGTTGTTTCATTGCATCCTGATTCCCATGATTTTCAGTAAGAATTTAGTGGATTGTCTCATTAATGTTCTCCTATATGGAGCACTTTTTCTAACTCGGACTGCTTTCAAGATTTTCTCTTTATCTTTTGTCTTTAGTAGTTTGACTACGATGAGCCTACACATGGATTTTCTTTGTATTTATCCTCCTTAGGGTTCACGGACCTTCTTGAATCTGTAAATTATGTCTATCTCCAAATTTTGGAAAGCCAGTCATTATTTCTTCAAGTAGTTTTCCTTCCCCACTCTCTCTCTTCTCTTGTGGGTTCCCAAATTACACATTAGACCCTTTGATATTGTCCTACAAGTCACTGAGGTTCTGTTCTGGGGATTTTTTAAAGCTTTTCCCTCTCAGAATGGATCATTTCTGTTGATCTATCTTCTGACAAGTAATATGAAGCCTCTAAACACTCATAACTATTAACAAACATCAACATTAACAGAAGGGCGAGTAAGAGGCGCTAATAAAGGACCTGGTTTGGACGCTTCCCTCCTGAGTGAGAGGCTTGCTCACTTCCCACTGACAACTTGCCTTCACCCTGGACCCCTTCTCCAGGCCCTTTTTCCACTGGGGTTCCGGGTGCATGCCGCAGAGTGGCTGAATCTGGGTTTGCTGCCCTCGGAGTGCCATTCCTGCCTACAGCAATGAGGACACTTCTCTCAGAGAAGGTATCAAGCCTCCTGCCACAGTAAAGGGGGTGGATGGAGGACAGATGGACCGGATGTCCCTGTGTGGATAGCAGCTGATTGGTGCATCCACAGGCTTTTGTTATATTACTCTGTCTAGGCTGGCTGGGTACATGTTTGAAATTCTTTCTAATAAAATATTGAAAACAATCTAGAAGGGAAATGTCTCTCCCAATACATTTGTGGGTTTATCAGTTTTTCTTCATAGGTCTATCACTTTTGCTGTAAACATTCTGATGCTCTCCAGACTAACTGTAGTAATGCTACCACCAGCCATATGGTAACCCCAAAACAGTTAAGACAATTATGCTTTGTCTTCCCATCTCTATTTTTACAGCCCTATTACAACTACATATTCAGAGCACACAGTCATTCCACACTGAAGTGGATGTGGGGTGCAGTCCCAGAGTCCCCCTGCGGGCCTGAGGCTCTCACTCTGCCTCTTCAGTGAAGGTTGGATGCCAATGCTCTCTAGGAATTGCCCAAGGCCAAAGGAGTTGCCTTACCCAGGGTCACCCCCAGCACACATCCAATTACTACTAGCTGATGTGGGGTGCAAAGGCCCAGCCCCCTTCATGAACTGGCTTGGGAGGGGTCTGAGCTCTGCTCATTCCCTCTTGTATGAGTTTTCTGGGGCTGCCTCAATAAACTGCCAAAATCCAGATAGCTTAAAACAACAGGAATTTATTCTCTCATGGCTCTGGAACTCAGAAACCCAAAATTAATGTGTCAGCAGGACTATGCTACCCTCAAAGGCTCTAGAAGAGGACACTTCCTTTCCTCTTCCAGTTTCACGGGGCTCCAGGCACTCCTAGGCTTGTGGCTGCATCACTCCCATCTCTGCCTCCACCTTCACATGGCTTTCTCACTTCTGTCTATGTCTCTCTTCTGTCTCTTTTAAAGACACTTATTGTATTTAGGGCCCACCTGGATAATCCCAGCATGACCTCATCTCAAGATTCTTAACTTCATCACATCTGCAAAGACCCTTTTCCCGAAAAAGGTCACATTCACAGGTCTGGGAGTTAGGATGAGCACCTATGTTTTGAGAGGTCACCATTCACCCCACTAACTTCTGGAAAGTCCAGGCTCAGGTGTTCCCAGCCAGACCCCAAATGAGAGGACAAGATTGAGCAGCATGGCCCACAGCCAAGAGCCAAGCAGGGAATCTCCCTGCCTCTGCCTCACTGAAGAACCCCTGCAAGCCCTGTTCCCCACAGCTAGAAGCACCCTAAGTGGGTATCTCAGCCCTCCCCCTAAGCCAGGGGCAGCCATACTGAGAGCTTCTCCCTGAGGCCTACATTCTCCTGGTTCTGTGAGGAGAGGTAGAGCTCAGAGGCAGAGAGGCACCTAGCTCAATTCCCAGTGGCCTGGGGCTGGGGGGAGTTGTGGAACATGCTGGGTGCCTGGTTTTCATTGCTGCTTCTCTTTGACAGCCTTTTTCATATTCCCAACTTTTCGAGGAACTCATCATTGTCAACAGAGCACGTGTTCCCAGTCGGCCCTGGATTTCAATCCTGTTTCTGCCACATGGATGCTGACTTGTGGGAAAACACACACCCCAATGCCTACCCTCCAGGTCAGCTTACTGATCACAAGGGGGGACCTGAGGGAAAGACAAATGCACCCAGCAACTCTTCACTTTTCTTCTCTCTTACCCTCTTTCCCCTCCACCTATCTGCACACTGCCCTCCCCCCATCCCCTCTCACTGTCCCTCACTTTCTCATCTCTGCCCTCCTGGCTCAAGTGGCGTGGTCCCTTACTGGGTGGCCGTAGTCTGGCCATTTGCTGCTAGCTTCCCCGCAGAGGTTCTGTAGATCCCAGATGGAAGGACTGATAATTGGATGGACGTAAAACTTAATGTTGCTCCTCCCCTTCCCCCGGGGGAGCTTCAGGGCACTGGCCACTGAGACCAGAGCCCTAGAAGCATCCAGACCGGGAGCAGAAGTGCTCCAGGGTGCCTGAGGAGCCAAGGCAGAACCCCTGCGGGGCGCGCTGGGGCGGGCGCGGGCCAGGCCGCCCTCCTGCCGCGCTGCGCCGCGCATGCTCCGTGCCCCCCTTCCCACGCCGCCACCGCCCCCGCCCAGCCCGCTCCGTGCCCGAACGTTGGTGCTTGACGGACTGACACAGACGGACGGACTGCCGCGCAGAACGCACCTCCCGAACGGTGACGGCGGAGGAGGCGGAGACCCTCCCGGGAGCCCCGCCACCTCCTAGTGGCTGCCCCGGAGGGCTTCTAGGAGGCGGCAGCCTTGGCCTCAGGTCCGCTGGGGGGCGAGAGGTGGGGCACCATCTCCGCAGGTGGCGAGGGGGCGCGGGAGCTGCGGGGACAGCGACTGTAGGGACGCCCTGAGAGGCTGCGAGCTCGTGGAGCTGGCGGCTGGCCCTTGGGGCTGCCCCTTTCCTGGGTGCCCAGAAAAGGCAGGCCGGGTTTTCCAATATCTGTCCACTGACTGCAGTTCGCCGCTGGGCCGGCAAGAGCGCATCCCGTCGCCCAGTCGCCTGGTAAGTTTGGACTGTACACCTCTTCATGTGGGAGCGCCAGGCAGGCTGGCACAGTGACCATGGTCGCAGCACTCCTGCCCGAGGCGCCCGACAAACAGTCCGCAGGCACGGGGTTTGGGGGCGGAGGGGGGTGCCCTTCGGTGGTGGTGTATTGACGGTGAGGAGCAACGCATGGGAAGGCTTAGGAAGAGGAGCTGAGGGTAGGAAGGAAGGCCCGCAAGGGCTAGAGAGGGACTGCGCTGAGCTGCACCGGGACTGTGCGGGAATTGTGCGGGGGCTGCCCTGCAGGGCTAGTTCTCACAAATGCACGCTGAGCTCCCACTGCGCGGCCAGGGTGCTGCAGACATTCAGGATATATCAGGAAGCGTAATCTGCTGAACTCCCTGCTCGGTGAGTCCAGTTCTAGTGGCGGGGCACAGACAAAAAACGGTAAACGTTTTAAATTAAAGAATTATAAAGTATGTTAAAAAGCGGGAAGTGTCACTGGAAAAATAGAGCAGGGGAAGGGAGGTGGGGTGCTGGATTGCAAGTTTAAGTAGTGTGGTTAGAAGGTGACATTTCTGAAAAACTTGAAGGAGGTGAGAGAGCCTACTAGGCAGCGGGAACAGACAGTGCAAAGGCCCTGAGGCAGAAATGGCCTGGTGTGCAGGAGGAGGGAGAGTTCAGAGATCAGTGTGGCTGGAGAAGAGAGAGCAAGGGTATGGGAGGAGGGGCAGGAGAGATAAGAAAGGGCCATGTCGGTTTACTCTGAGTGAGGTAGGCACTTCAGGGAGGGCTCTAGGCAGGGAAAGGCAGAACCCCACTAAGAGGTAGCTCTCTGTATGTCCAGGTCAGCCTCTGCCCCCCACCCCCAGCACAGGGCCTAGAGATGCAAGTTGCAGGATTGCTCCTCAGAGCACTTTGCTGGGCCAGGCCACACGGAGAGGGCCCTGGGCTGACCTGTGGCAGCTCTCAGGCCAGACCTGTGCTCTGGGCTGAGGCTGGCCTCCCCAGGCCCTGGGTCCTCCAGTCTTTCCGCCAGGTGGGTGGCAGGTGATGTGCGCTTCAGGGAAGGCTGCTGGGGCAGACAGAAGGTAATTGGGGTTTTGAATCACTAGACCCCAGAGGAAGTTCCACCAGGAAGAAAAATGACCAGGCTCAGTGGTCATGGGTGTCCTTCCTTGCGGATGAAAAATCTCCAGTTCCTGATCCAGCAAGAGTGGGATTGCTGACTGCCTTTCCGGTTGTTTGTTTGTTTTCTGTTTTCTTTTTCTGGGGAAATAGCCCCATCTCGTGGTCTTCAGAAGGCATCAGCCCACTGCCCCCCTCCCCTGCTTTAGGGTGACTTCACTTCAGTTGGCAGCACTGCTGTACCCCCTCTTCTCCTCTCCTCCCCCAGGGTGGCGGGCAAGTAACTCCTCATTCTCAGATTTCCCTCTACCAGGGTCAGTGAAGGGATGGGAGTCTGCGCCTTTCTTGGGGGCGAGCCAGCCCAGGAAGAGGCTGGCAGGGCCTTACCAGCTTCTGGCCTGGGGTGCTGCTGTCTGATGGACCCTCACCTGCCTGACCAGTGCCTGGTTTCAGGGAAAATGGAGCTTCGGGCCCTAGGATTATCCTTCAGTCTCTCCTCTGCTCTGGTGGCCCAAGATCACAGTCTCTTGGGAGAAGCTGCTCTCTGGCTCCGCAGGCTCTTTCTAGATTGTTCCTTATGTATGGGTTAGTGAGTATCACCCCATCCCCACCTGGGGGGTTACTTGGAGTTAATAGCCTGTGAGGACAGGGCTTATCATGTCTTTCTTCCTGGGGTTTGAAAGTATACTGACTTTGGGGGACTAGGTCTCAAGCATAGACAATGTTGTATGCAACCACTCATCATGGCTGCCACCCACAATGCGCCTTGTGGTGTTGAACTTAAGTCTTGGTCTCCATCTACAGGTGAGCCTGTCCATGCTGTTTCTCTCAAGCAGTCACAGCTCAACAGCTGCTTCTCTACTCAGGGCTCGGACCCTAGTGTGTCTTGGAGTTTGGGGACCAGAGATAATATCTCTTCCTTTAGACTTTTCTGTTTCCCAAGATGGATCATGACCTGGCAGTAAAGCCATGGAAGGGAGAAAAGAAGCTTGTGCTGTTTTTCAAAACAATGTGCTGCTAGTCTGAAAACCCTGGCTGATATCACTGGTCCCTGGCCTTCTCCTTTAGCTTGTCAGGTCCCCCAAAGACTGACGGTGTCTCAGAATGAAACCTGTGACATGTGGACATCAGAATGATTACTTGACAGTGACACCTCTCCCCCCTCCTTTTCTTTTGAGATGAGATTCACATAAAATTTACCACTTTAAAGCGAACAATTCAGCAGCATTAAGTACATTCACAATGTTGTGCAACCATCACCGCTATCTAGTTCCAAAACATTCTCATCACCCGTGGAGGAAACCTGATAGCCATGAAGCAGCGACACGCACTGCGTCCCCCGCTGCCCCTGGCACCCACCAATCTGCTCTCTGACTCTCTAGATTTTCCTATTCTGGACATGTCGTATGTTTTATGAGATAGGTTTTGTTTTTTTTTAAGAGAGAGGGGAAGGGAGGGAGAAGGAGAGGGAGAGATACATCTATGTGAGAGAGAAACATCAATTGGCTACCTGTCACACATACCCTGACCGTGGACCAAACCCGAAACCCAGGCATGTGCCCTGACCAGAATCGAACCAGTGACCTTTTGCTTTGCAGGATGACGTTCAACCAACTGAACTATACTGGTCAGGGCGAGATAAGATTTTTTTGATGGCAGGTCACAGGACACTGATGCTCAGAGAGATGAAAGGCAGAATTCTTTCTTACTTACATCTCCAAAGGACAAGAGTCTGCCACAGGAAGGGGGGTGCACCTGGAGTAGCATACTAGTTTCCACAGGGTCCCTCTGGGCATAGGGGCTGTCCTTAGTTGCCTGATACTGGCCCCTAAGTGTAGGAGCCCAATAAGGGGGCTGGGGGGCATGTTCAGTGGTCCCAGAGGGAAGGCCCATGATGAGGGAGGCAGTTGGGGTGGGAGTTTAGCAAACTGCCCAAGAAGGGCAGAGAAAAGAAGGTTTTTAGTAATAACTTCCAAACTAGGTCAAGGCAGCTCTTGTGAAATATTATATTACATCATATAAATGGAATCATACCATCTGTGGCCTTTTGTGTGTATGTGGCTTTTTTTCACTGAGCATGTCTCCAAGGTTCATCCACATTGTAGCACGTACTAGTATTTCATTCCTCTTTATGGCCAAATATTTCATTGTGTGTATGGACCACATTTTGTGTATCCATTCGTCCATCAGTGGATATTGGGTTGTTTCCACCTGTTCGCTCTGGTGAATCATGCTTCTAGGGACATTCATATACAAGTTTTTATTTGAACACCTGTTTTCAGTTCTTTGGAGCATATCTCCAGGAGTGGAATTCCTGGGCCATATGATAACTATGTTTACTTGTTGAGGAACCATCAAATGATTTTCTGTTTTAATTTTGAACCACGTCAAGCAAACAGACAAGTAGAGAGAGCAGTCTAAGGAAGCCCAGGTACCCACCTCTCAGGGTTGGCAGTGGTCTCCAGCGCACTTTATTTGCTTGTCTCCCTCCCTCCCTCCTTTGTTTTTGCCAAATATTTTAAAGTAAGTCTGCAGGCCATTTTCCCCCCTAAATGCTTCAATGTGCATATCTTGACACGGACATTTTCTTCCATGGTCTAGCACAATTATTGATTCTTCATACGAGCAGCAGTGGTCCCCACTGTCCTCTGAGAGTCGCTCCACAGGTGACTCTCTGTACCCCGCCCCCAGTGCCTTCGGCTCCTCTTTTGTTCATGCCAGCATCTCATCAAGGACTCTACTGCACTTGGCTGCTGGCCCCTCAAATCTCTTTTCATCTAGAACAGTCATTCTCTTTAGCCTCCTCTTCCTCTCATGAAACTAATTTGCAAAAGAGACAGGAACAGCTCATCTTCCAGGTCAGTCTG
>PVJD01018439.1:0-14456 GCA_004026545.1 Mormoops blainvillei | reverse complement strand
TATCTACTTCATAGAGTTGTGAGGCTTATACATGTAAATTTATGTAAAACATGACCAGACAAAGAGTAAGGATGCAATAGATGTTAGTTATAATCTTAATTCATGTTATGATTTAAAACTTTTGGAACTAAAAAATAAGTACAATTTTACATACATTTCCTATACTATTTAAGAATATCTGAATAGTCAACATTTGAGGGGCATGTTTACAAATGAATTCACTAAACATAATTATTTGGCATTTTGAAAACTTGCCCTGGAAAATTTTTGATATCAATTTAATGATTAAAACCAACAGAAATCATAAACAAATATTCACAGAGATTCTTTCATAAAAGTGTTTGGGTTAAATAATTTCACAGTTATAAGTCACTTTGTAAAAAAGCAATTTCAAGTGTTAGATATATAAAGTAAGTGTCTTAAAATATAAAGATATGCATCGAAAGTATGATCTGTTTCTAATATGGGAACACTAAAAATCACATTTCTGAAAATAAAGATTAATTTATCAAAGGTGTTTAATATTTCTTCAAGCTAACAAAAGGAAGACAGTAATTCTCAGGTAAAACAATAATGTTTAGGAATCTGTTGAATATCTATTAAATATATCTAATTTCAATGTCCTTATAGTGTAGACAGACATAACTTGTGTGTTAATTTTTAAGAGATCCATCAAGTGGCACCAGAGATAAAGACTCCGAATGAAAAAAACAAAACAAAAAACAAAAGAGTTACTTAGGAAGAAACGTGGTTAATTGAAAATGGCTGCTTCAAAATAAAATAGAAGAAAAAAAAAACCCAAATAATAAGCTACTTGTTTTGGGAAATGGGAGGGTTATATTTTTAAACTGTTACCACAGTCCAGGAGGTAGATGCTATAACTCTCATTTATGTGTCACAAAATGACATATACCAAAAACAAAACAAAAACTGAATTTATTTATAAAAAATTGTGTATTTATTCTTACATGTTTAAACTTAAGTCATCTTCAAAGTACTCTGCATTGATGCAATACACCTGTCGACCTTTTTTTCCACTGCTCAAAAGTTTTTGATCTTGTCAAATTTGATGCATTTTAGTGTTTCTACTGTTATTTGTGTCACTTCCTCAATATTAGCAAAACATTTTCCTTTGAGGGCCTTGTTCATCCTGAGAAACAAAAAGAAAGAAGTGGTTGGGGGTAGGGCACAGGGGTCATGCCATTTTTGGCCAGAAACTGCTTAGCACAGTGTGGGCAGATTTGCTGATAAATCGCCCATCGGAAATGGGCAAATGCATTTCAAGAGTCTTCAAAATAAATTCACTGAAACCTGACAAAGCTTCTCACAATAACATGAGTTGGTACACTGACACAGATGGGTTCCTAGAACACCAATCTAGTGGGGGAAGACTGTACTACAAGGGGCCCACAGTCCAGAAAATAATTCCAGTTGTTTGGGGTCCTCCATTATTTAAAGTTTAAATAACAAGGGTCACACCAAAAGTTCATGTCAAGAGATAATTGCTTCCAAGCTCTGTATGCTTACCCAAATAAGTAGAAACTGCTAATACTTGTGAAAATATTTGTGTATGAAGGAATAATCCAAAGAAAGTACTTATCATTTAAAAATATCTATCAGTAATTCTTAACTAGTAACTAAAGTAGTATATGTTAAAAGCCAAGAACACGTTATTTCTATTTTGCATTAATTATTTTCTTCCTTGCTACTAAAAGGGACATTTTTGTTTATTATTTAGAACATAAGGAAATTATTTTGTAATGTTTAAATTAAGTCATTATTGAAGAAAGAAAACAGAAAGGAAAGTTACATATCCAATGATTTTTAACATTAACAATCATGTACTTCAAAAGAATATTTTGGTCAATGTTTGACCATAAATACAAGTGTGGTCCCACAAGATTATAATGGAGTTGAAAAATGCCTATCATCTAGTGGCATAGTAGCCCCCCTGACATTGTGGCATAATGCGTTCCTCGTGTGTTTGTGGTGACGCTCACATAAACAAATCTACCCTGCTGCCAGTCATTTAAAAGTGTAGCAGATACAATTTCAGTAGATGGCTATAATATCTAGGTTTGTGTAAGTGCACTCTATGGTAATTGCACAACTCTGAAATGGGAGAATAGCACAATTCTCAGTACTGTCCCCTTTGGTAAGTAGCACATGACCTTATCAAGTTCCTAGCATGTGTCTAGTACCTTAGATACATGAACTAGAAGCCACAGCAAACTGTTGGGGTCAGAGTCTGTGTTACAGGCCAGCACACAGAAATTTAGTGAGTCTGTAGCTATCCCATGAAAACATACACATAATGAAAGAGGCAGACTTATGTTTCAAACACAGACATTTGATTTTGTAGTCTGTAGCATTTTCAATGAATCTTACCGATGAAAATTTTAGTTTCTACAAAGTAATACATTATAATAATATATTTTTTTAATGAAGAAAAACCCTACCAGTATAATCCCTACACTTTCAGCCTCAAGCAGTGATTGGTGTGGTGTAGTTACAAGAAGAAATTATTGTGTATATGTCATTGTAACAAGAGTGTGGACGAGAGAGGAAGTAAGAATATATAATGATGATGAGAGGTAATGAGAACAAAATTCACATATTGTACAGCCATGAACTAGAGAAGCTGGGACACAGAAAAAGTTGAATGTGTATTTGTAGTCCATGCAGAAATTGCAACTTACCTGAAGCATAAAATTTCATTACCACAGCCTTAGCTTCTAGAACTCCAAAGTTATTAATGATTAGAAAATCATCCTTTTTGAATTCCAGTCACAACATTTAATTCAATAATCCATAATGTCCATTAAATGCTGTTTAAAGAAATGCTTCCTTTTATATGAACAAAATAAAATAATGCTCTTTTTCTTTGCATTATTACACACAGCGATTACAAATAAATTTTATTATGATAGTCATAATTTTTAATACTTTCATATAAGGTTTTCCTAAGTTTTCACCCTTTTATTTTTAAATTTTTCATTGTACCTCAATCCAGTTGCCTTACCCATGTGAATACTTCAATTTGTTTTTCATGAAATATTTACTTGGTTTTAAGATAAATTACTGGTTGATATTTCCATCTACCAAAATTGGAGGTAGTATTTGTCTTTTACAATTTATTTTTAAATTTGAGTTAATTTAACTTTAAAGAATTAAAAGAAATTAATATATTTTCTAATGAACACTAATCACATTCAACAAATTTAAAATATTGAAATATAAAATTTAGATATAAAAAAATTTACAATCATATCTAAAGCCACATAAAACCCATTCCTTTATGAGCCCCAGATCTATGATTACAAATTATAAGGCTAGATCATGTTAAACTTTGTAAACTACCTAAAAAATGTTTAGTTTTAAACCAAAATAAGAGGAAAAGCATAAGATAGGTTTGTGCTAGGCAGGAAAATGATCTGATATATTTCAATAGAACCTATCTATTATGTTTATAAAAGACTAAGGTGAAAAAGAGAGATTGACCAGATAGGAAGTTACTGCAATTGTTTAGGAAGAGATAATGAGGCTACCACAAAATGAAAATTGTGAAAATGATGAGGAGTATTTAAATTGAATATGGGGTTTATTTCTTATTTTATTGATTAATCTGACTAGTGTGACATATATATATTTTTGTCTGAATGATTTTATTTTCTTTTTAAAAATTTTAAAATGTTTTAATTGTTGTTCAATTACAGTTGTCCCCATTTTCTCAACATTACTCCCTGCTGTCCTACCCACCCCCCAACTTCCACATTCAATGTTCCCTGCCCCACTGTATTTGTCCATGGGTTCTTTATACATGTTCCTTGACTTAACCCTTCCCCTCCTTTCCTCCATTATTCCCCTCCCCAATCCCCTCTGGTCGCTGTCAGTTTGTTCTTTATTTCCATGTCTCTGATTCTATTTTGTTCACTTGTTTCTTTTGTTGATTAGGTTCTACTTATGGGTGAGATCATATGGTATTTGTCTTTTACCACCTGGTTTATTTCACTAGGCATAATCCTCTCCAGTTCCACCCATGATATTGTGAAGGATAAGAGTTTCCTTCTTTCTTTCTGCTGAGTAGTATTCCATTGTGCAAATGTACCACATATTTTTTGATCCACTCATTTACTGATGGGCACTTAGGCTGTTTCCAGCACTTGGCTATTGTAAATTACACTGCTATGAACATTGGGGTGCATAGGTTCTTTTGAATTGGTGTTTCAGGTTCTTAGGGTAAAATCCCAGCAGTGGAGTTGCTGGGTCAAAAAGTAGTTCCATTTTTAGTTTTCTGAGGAAATTCCGTATTGTTTTCCACAGTGGCTGCACCAGTCTGCATTCTCACCAACAGTGCACTAGGGTTCCCTTTTCTCCACAACCCCACCAGCACTTGTTTGTTGACTTGTTCGTGATGGCAGTTCTGTCTGGTGTAAACTGGTATTTCATTGTGGTTTATGTTAAAGCTAGGGTTTAAGGAGATAATAAACTCATAGGTTTAGTTGTTTTGTTTTGTTTTGTTTTTTGTTTTCTTTGGTCCCCTGAATCTGGAATGAAGATGGGCCATTAACAGAGACAGGAAACATTGTGGTTAAACCAATTTATGAAGAAAGGCTTATGATAACATTAAGATGTTTTAAGATATTTTTCTTTTCCTTTAGGGCCTTCAGTTTCTACAAAGTATTTCTCTGTGAAAATGTATTTTTATGTATCCCATCCTAAGCTATGTGTTAAATCTATAGGGTAGAACGTATGTGAAAACTGACAGATTATAAATGAAAATGAAGATTGCTTAAATACTGTAGCATTCATTGTTAGTGCACATACATTCCAAACCTGGAAATCACATATGTACTAATATTTTTATATTTTCCTAACAGACCCCTTTAAAGGAAAAAATCAATTTGTTGAACTTACTAAAATTTTTGAAATATATCTTATATTAAGATTATTATGTGATTACTTGTTTTCAAGAAACTAAAACTCATTAAAAAAATAAAACCCCAGGAAAGAAAATATATGTGCCAATCAAAAAATAAGTTTACAGAACACTTAACTAGATGAGTCTAGCAGATCTTTCTCCATTGCTCTTCTCTGATCTTCCTACACTCTATTTTACCAACCATCCCCAAATAACTGAATTCTAGGCATCTCTACTATGTGCAAAATTCCATTATGAAAGCATATTAGGGAAATGTTAGCTCATGAGTCTACATAAACTTCTGAGCTTGACTCTCCAAAGACAAAACTCATATTTGGGGAAGAGAAATCTAATTAGTTCACAGTGGCTGTGATGGTGGTCTACATTTGTGAAGGTGAGGGGTTGATGGATATTTAAGAAGGGTGACAATTTTGCTAAGAAAGAATTGTAGTGAGGAGCAACTTGTTAGCGTCTCTAATATAAATTACATGCAAAATAATTTTACCATAAGAATAGTATAAAAATACCAATTAGCATGCAAACATCCTATGTTTAATGCTAGTTTCAGAATTTCTGTTGGTCAATTATTGCCATTGTTTGCTCTTTCATTCTTTATGAATAAATTCTCACATATATAACACAGGATAGTGCTTAACAATGACATAAAAATAATATTCTGGAAACACTGGTCTGCAAAAAAAAGTTAATTTTTCAGGTTGCTGAAAAACATGAGCTAAATTTCTTCAAACATTTTGAGTAAATCAAGTGTAAAATAATTATGCTTCTCCAAGTTCCTGTATGAATATTTGCTGTGAAATAAAGTGCAAAAGGTCTGAAATTGCAGACATCTTGCACTTACTCCTTTCTAAGCAGCTGTGTAAATTTAGACCAAAAAACTACAGCAATGTTGGGTCAAACACTGATTTTCACACATCTTCATGAAAAAAATTTTAGTTCATACTAGTATTTCAGTACTTATAGAATGCTAACATAAATGTTATGAGGTTTTAATAATCTTCCTTAGTATTATGAGCATTCAATTAAAGTTTTTAAAAAATTAATATTGCAAAAAATATGATAAAATGTTGGCATGTAACAATATGAACTTTTATTTTTTCTTTAAATTCCAGTAGATAATTAATAGCAAATTGTTACTATGAGACTACATAGTGTTAATAATTTTTCCAGAATAATAAACTTTGAATTTTGCTTTAAAAAGACACAGGTAATATTGATATATAGCTTAACATTTACATTAATGTCTTTTTATCACAAATTTCCATTTATTTAAATTACATTTGCATAACTATACCACATAATTAATGTGACCTTTATAGTCAGTTTCATATATGTTATCTAGAGAACACTCATTACCACACTTACATTCTTCTCACATCTCTAGAGTCTTTTTTTAATCCTTACCAAAAGACATGCCTATTAATTTTAGAAAAAGGGGAAGGGAAGGGGAAAGGAAGAGAAACATCGATGTGAGAGAGAAACATTGATTGACCGCCTCTCCTACGTGCCCTGACCGGGGATGGGCTAGAGTTCCTTTTTTTATTCGATTCTTCCTTTCTGTGTTCTACTCATTATCATTCTCAACTGTAATACAACAAAATAAAAAGATAAAGTCATTGAATCTGGCAATTCTGTATCCCAATCATTCCTATTCTTTAGTTGACAAATCTCTCGAAATTGGTTTCCTTAGGTTCTTATATCTGGGTTTAGTACTCTTCTAGGTACATGTTATTTAGTTCAGATTGAGATTTACTTCAACCTTCACTTTAAAGTAACATTTATTGTGTATCTATAAAAGGGAAGATGAAGTATCTTCAGAAATTTGAAATCATTTGTCCGAAGAAGATCTTTGTATTTAATTTAGGTTTTGATATATATCAATCACAGTTTAATCATGAGAGAAATCACAGAGTAATTTGAATCGAGATAGTTTCAAGAATTATTACGCATAATAAGATATTAAAGTGATGAGGAATTGGCTAGTAAGGAGTAAAGAGAAATAGAAAATTATGGAAATAGCAACACTACCCCTCCAGCTAAGATAGAAAACCCAAGGAAGAAACTCCCCGGCCTAAGAGCCAGACCCAGCTTTGAGAGGGAGTTGGTGGCTCCCTGAATATCCGACAGGTCACAATCATTCCGTGCCAGTACATCTTCATGAAAAGCCTCACTCTGGAATTTTCTGGAAACCTGCTCTCTATGATGCTTAGGAAAGATGTTCATGCAATAGTGTATCACCAGAGGCATTCTACTACAAAACTGTCTGAGGGGATTGTGGAGAAAAACTACTGACCATTGGGTGTTACTGTGGTCCATGCACTGCTGGAGCCAGGAACTAGAGAAGCTATCAGTGGTACAGGAGCCTGCAGCTAGACAAGCTGTGAGCCGGGCAACAGCTGGAGGCACACCTCTCTGAAACTGCCCATGGTGGGTGCTGTGGCACAGCTGCTGGCCACGAGGCCCTCCCTGTTCAATCCAAATGGCAGAGAAGCTGAGAGCATTTCAGGAGGCTGGTGCCAGAGAAAACCATACGCTGCAGAAAGCAAAACCTTTTCCTCCTGCAATGTCTCTCCAGCATCCTCTATTGGCAAAGCTCAAATGCCAGCTGGAAAAGAAAATAAAATGTTTAAGAGATCAATATTCATCTTTACAAGGAAGGCCAAATTGTATAAATTTAGAGCTGGGAAGCAATAAATGGACAATTGACATTGCAATATGCGACCAGAAACTTTATCTTCAGGATAGATATGATTTTTGATTTTTCATCTTTAATTTAAGATTTATGTACATGGACATTTTCTCCCACCATTGCACTCATTACACCTTGTGATAATGTTGGAGAAATAGAGGTAAATAACATGATTGAACCCACATCAGGCCCCAGAGGTCTACAATTATTGAGGAAAGTTAACATACTCAGGATCAATAATGGATTTGTAGGCTACCCAGTTTTTTTAAGTCAATGAAAAGAGAGTATAGCAGGGAAACAACATTTGAGCTACTAGAGTTTAAATCACATATTTAAAGAAACACCAGCACCTCTTCTCTGTGAGATCAGAGGCTGATATCCACAATCAGTGTGACATGGCAGAAACTTGGCTTCAGTCATATTTAGTCATCTTAGCTTTTATGTTCAAGGAATTCTTGCCCTGTCTCTGGCATGACTAGGATTTTTTTTTTTTTTTTTTTTTTTTTTTTATCTCAGCCTCAATATTTAGCTGTTAATCCTGACAGGTCTTTGGCCTGAATGCTACCTTAGCTATCCACAGGGCTAATTACCTTAAGCATTACCTGGAGCCATTGCTATGTAGATTTTCAGGGGACCAACTACAAGGAATATACCCTGCACAAAAGACACTTACCCCTCACAGATTGGGGAAATTCTATTTTTCACACCGGCTGTTACAACTACCATTTTCTTAGTGAGAGATTTAAACCAGGGTCTGCAGTTTTCCTTGGGCTGTCTCCATACCTATTAGCAAAACTTCTGTATTGTTTGATAATCTTAAAGCTCCTTATTTTTGTGTACTCCAAATTGGTATTTAATACTCATAGATTCTTAGTTTCATATGATTCAATTTAAATTATTTTTACTTATTTTTTTTGTAGTGAAAAGAGTATTCCAAACTAAGGGTAAATAAGTCTTATGAATCTTAACTGTCACTTGTACAGCACATTATTTTAAATAACTAATGTTTACTTTACAGATTTTAGTTTCCTTCTCTCAAAACGAGTGTCAAATAACAGTATCTAGTGGCACTTCCAATTCCTGAGAACAAGGGTTGAAACTCAGTGGATACAGTGGTACATACTGTTACTGCCATTCGATGTTTACAGTCTTCTTTCCCATTCTGGTAAGCCAGAGGACTGAAGTTTCTAGCCACCTTGAACTTAGACATATCCAAATAACTTTGCTGACTAATAAGCTGTGATCTGAAGTGCGAATGTCATTTCTAGGTGAAAGCGGTTAAGATAATCCTTTCTTTGCCACCCGGTCCTGCAAATAAGCATCCGAATGATGATGCCGCAGATCATAGTGGCCTGAAATAATAAACCCACAGAAGGGCCAACTGCTCTGGAAGGTCTGCCCTAACCACAATGAACATTAGGTAAATGGAAAAGGAAGTTTTTGTTATTTTAACAACTGGCTTATGTCATACCACAACAAGACATAAAATTTAAAAAAAAACCCACATACACACACATTAATGTAGCTGCGCACAGATAGAGCACATGAAGGTAACACTTATTTAGCACATATGATAATGCCAGGTACTGTTCTAGGAGTTTTACTTAAATTATTTCATAAATGTTTATACTAACCACTTAAAAATATAAGTTTATGATTCTTATTTTAAAAGAAACCACCAAGAACCAAAAAAGTTTACATAATTTTCCCAAGTTCACAGATTACGAAATGAAATGATAGGACCTGTATTCTGAATGTATGGCTCTTATTCTCAGTCACTGATAGACAAAGAGCTAAATATATGGGGATTTCTCTAAAGGAGTTTCAAATAATATATTTGAGTGGTATAGCAAAGGAATTAATTTTATAAAAAGAACTATTTCTCACTTGTAATATGACACTTTAGTCCAAAATTGTTATAGTATATGTTATAAAGCACTATATATTGTAAAGTATTTTTTAATTTCTAACATCTCATCTATTACATGATAAACTACTATGTGACAAAGTACAATAATTTTCTGATATTAAAAAGTAATAATTTAGAAAAACAAACAACTCAATGAATGTTGAATGATGTCCTTGATTGAATGCAGTTTCAGTTTGTCTTCCAATAGTTATCTCTCAATGCTCATTAACACTTGCCATTGACACTCCGTAAACTTCACCAAATCTGTGAATCCCCCCCAAAACTAACCAAGAACAATTCAACTGAAAGTCAAATCTGGGTGAAAAACATGTTTATAATAGTTTACTTTGCAAATTAATAAGTGTTTTAAAACTAGTACAAAATTTGGTTTTGGCTTAAAAAATCTAAATCTTTCTAAATATTTTACAGTACAATACCAAATACTGTCATCTTAAGAGAGACGGTGCCACTTGAATTCGATTGTACATTACTCAATATCAGACCTCAGAGTGGAATGCATTCCACTGAATTCAGTAGACAATGGAGAAACAGTGCTTTTTGACAAGTTATCTTTCTATGTTTCAATATAGGAAGTATAGTAAGTAATGGAAAGTTTTTTTTTTAAAGGACAGTAAGGAAAAAACTTTGGCCAACTTAAAGTTAATTTGAAATATTGTGTATGGGTAATAGAAATTAAATTTGGCAATATACCAAATTTTGTCATCTCCAGATAAACAAATGCAAAAATTAAAGTTTACTAGGGGATGAAAGTGGCATCAATGACAGGAAAAATAGAAAAGTAAGGGAGTAACCAATAATTACCAAGGACATTGATAACCATGGTAAAGATGGTATGATGACAGAATCTTTTAAATAAATGCCAACTTCTCATTTCATAGTTTCTTGATGGTTGATACTTCAGATTAGTTATACTCTAAATTACAGTCGAGTAGAACAGACAGGGTATCTCCTATTAAATCCGTTCCAACAATCTCTGCTTCCCTGATTAATAGAACTTATGTCAGGGAAGCCGCACGTGTACATGCATACACACATGCACTGAAAAGATAGGCTTCTAAAACATCTTAATAGAAAAGATATTAATGTGTCATATATTAACCTAAATATACACAAATATTCACCATTCAAAACAGTATAGGCTTCTCAGATTGCATCCTTACATTGTTAAAAAGCACAGATAATTATGAGAATTTAACCTGAAGAAAACCTATCACATAAATTATAATCAGTAAACAGGAATATTAATAAAGAAAAGGTTATACTATTTCTATGTATAATAAAATTGAAAGTACAGAGGAAGACTGACATTAATTAAAAATTCCATGTTTTTCAGTGGAATATCTTTGCATATTTGGGAATGATGAAGATCTTTTCATCAGGGAAAATTATGAACATGAGCACTTGAGACTTTTCATGTAAACCACTTAATATGTAAAACATGATGGAGCTGATATGAAGACAAAACAGAAGAAGCAGTGATCAAAATTGAAACAGAAACATGGGCAGGATTGGTAAGTTCAGTTATCCTATTGCATAGTAGTTTATTTACCTTGGTCTCCATTTATTTGACTTTAGGAGATGGGAACACAATGCAATATACAGATAATGTATCATAAAATTGTACACATTAAACCTATATAATTTTGTTAGCTGATGACACATCAATAAATTTAATTAAAATTCAAATAAATATTTAAAAACAAAAATGAAAAATAATTAAAGTAGATTATTTAGCACACATTTTTTTCTCATTCTATAAAAAGATATTTGGAAATATTAAAGAAGAATCATAGCAGCATTAGGACATAAGAGAAAGTATCTTCAATGGATCAGAATTTTGAGGAATTTCTGGAAGACCTCAGCAGATGGGAACAGATGGAGAGCAAAGCTGATCAGTGCAGAATAGCCTTTGATTCAAAGCACACAAAGGGGGAAAACCTGGAGGAATAGTGAGCAGACTTTCCAAACTGAGCACTGAAAACAATCAAAGATCAGAGCAGAAGGGACTGGAAACACGGCAAGCTGGGTAATAAGGCAGAAACTAGAGATTTAGATTCTGAGCTAGCTATTCCCATACAAGATGGCTGGTAAAATCCCAGTTGCCAGGAACTGTTTAAAAATGAACTGAGGAATATGGCACGGAAGTCTGTCAATGTGGGCAGAAAGACAAAGAGAAGATGACATTTACCACATCACACATTTGAGTGCCATCAATAAAAGTTAGAAGAAAAAGTGATTTAGCAGATTTGGAAAATATCCTGAATCATCTCGTGTTTTCTTTCCTATTGGATGCTGGGAATTAATACCTTAATTGAACACAAACAACCCTAACATTTCACAGAGCTTCAAAAATTTGTCAGCTAGGGGAACAGTCAAGGACATCACATATAGGACATGTAGGATCTCCTCCGGTGACCAACACACTGAGCAGCTAACCAGGGCTACGCACTCAGGCTTCACTTGGTGTGAAAAACAACTTCAAAAACATCATGCCATTTAAGCAACTCCATAGCCAATCTCCTAACTGAAGGAGTTCACCATTTGTTGGAAGGCTTCTCAATATACCTATATACTCATGTCAAATACCCCAATCAACCAGCACACATATAAAAAGTCCCACTGGGCAACACTCTTCATAATTCAGTAGTTTGGGACTGAATAAACAGAATAGACAGGGAAATGACCATTTAAAATGAAATAGATAAAAAATCTAGTTTCTTCATTTTAGTTTTATTTGAAAAACTGTTAATATAATTTGAAAAAAGGACAATATAAAAGCTTCACACTAGGTATAATCCCTGTAATATTTATTAACTTCCTTTGTACTCAGTCAGTTAAACAATAATTCATATCAGTTTAACAGAATAGACACTAAGATTAATTAAGCATATGAGAAGAAAGCACTTGCTTTAGAAGAAAAGATATTGGAATAATGATCAATAAGGGTGGGACTGGGTTATTGAACTTTCTGCTTACTTTGATGACAGTCTTTAGAATTAGTGTGCCATTTTTGTCTTCTGGAAATAAACACATTTGACAGAGACACAAAGTAATGTCAGAGTATATGGTCTAGGATATGCAGTTAACCTTCAAAATGTTGAAAGCCTCAATTATCCCAGAGAAAAATGCTAAGAAAATAAGAGTATCCTGTCTTAGAATCAAGGGTGTGATGTCAATGCATGAGATGTTTACTACAGCTTTGCTCACTTTGTCTCCAGGGTTTAATTGGTTTAATCCTAGTTATCAATTGCCTTATGTTAAGCATGTTCTATTTATTTTCTTCTGAAGGAGATTGGGAAGATAAAAATAAGATTTCTTTCCTATTTTCTTTTAGCTTACACAGAGCTAATTAAAATAGAAAAATGTATTCTTATTTTTCAAAATATTGAAGAGTGATATGATTCCTTAAGGATCCTAAACTAGCCATCAGTAGATATCAAACTAGAGTTTTGTTTTTTTTTTTCCTAAAGGGAAAGATTCAAAAAAATAATAATCAGACAATGAAGAAAAACAGGATATTTTCAAAAGAGGTGGGAAATGAGCGGATTAATTAGGACAATGAACTATTGATTAAAAAACTAAATGCAGAAAACAAGATAAGACTTTTTAATAAAAACAACTCTAAGCACTTTTCTCAGGAAGCAATCAATAAGCTTGGAAAAGAAGTATTTTTGGAAGTAAAATGCATAGTCATCAAATAATGGAGAAAAACTCAATAGAGAAACTGAATGGGTAATAATGATCACAGACTGTGGTTTGGAAGATCAACTTCAGATATTACAATGGGATGCAGAAATGGAAGAGAGTAAAACATTGAGTGCAAAGTCATGATACTTTGCAACTTAGAACATCTAAATCTATGTAACAGTAGTTCCAGGGGTATAAAAATGAGTGGATGGGGGGGGGGTGTATAAAAATAATCAAATTAGAACTCAAAATTGAAATAAAGAAATAATTAGCTTTTAAATATCAATAATGGACAAAAATATTGAAAAGGAAACAAAACAAAACATCACTCAGTGAAACATTGTGAATTCTAAGGATAAAAAGGAAGCCTGTAAGCTTTCTGATTTGAGTAGATGGCTACAAAGGAAAGAGAATCAGCTTAGCCCTAGAAAGCTCCTCCAGCCCACTAAGCTCTAGAAAACCATGTTTTAAAAAAATCATGAAGTCTTTAATAGAAAAGCATTGAGACATCTAAACTCTATATTTGAGCAAATGTGGAAAGACATAGAAAAGACCTTTTCAGATATGCAAAAACAACAATATATATAATGTACAAGTACAGTTTTTATTTTTTTTCTGCCTTATAGCTAGTTATTCCAGTAGAATTTAGGAAGGAAGAAAGATGCTCTGTTCCACTCAAGTCATTGCTGTGTGGGGAAACATTATCTCATTACCTGTCCAAAATGTATCTCAGGTAACCCAAGTATATACATTTACACCACACAATTTGCCTGGGCAAATAAATTATTCCAAGGAATAACATGGACTCAAGCTGACCTAATTAGATCTCCTCCTGAGTGCCTTTCTCATTGGATTTAACAGAAGGGTTGTCTTTAACTTTTTGTCCACAAAATCACATTGACAACTCAGAAAACATGGCTCTATATTTGTGGTGAACATGAACTTGAAAGAATAAATCCAACAAATAAAAAAAAATAGAAAACGAAGAAACAGAATTATTGTTAGATTGATGGTAGATGGTAGATAGATTGATAGACTAAATAATTCCTGTAAAAACCTTCAGCTCACATTTCAGATAATAATGAAACTATTAAATTCTTTTCAGAAGAATCTTTTACTTCATGGTAAATTATCTACTTCTTAACACATCTGAAAATATTTTGACACATCCAAAAGTATATGTAAAAAGTAATTTGGTAAAACAAAAGTAC